>VCCN01006506.1:9670-24068 GCA_006491835.1 Architeuthis dux
GGGGTATTTTGGAGAGAGCTCTAGATCGGGGTGTTAAAGATTACTGCAGATGGCAGAAAACACAAGTAATGTCTGAAAATAAAATCCGGCTTATGTACCCAGTATTTCAACATTTGCTAATTTGCTAATAAATTATAACTACCATTTGTGACCTAATTTGCAAATGGCTGCTGTCTTTGCAAATGAAGGTGGAGTTTATTTAAGAGCAAAGAATGCATGCATTCTCACTGCAAGTTTGGCAATATTTATCTTTTACTTGTGTTGTCTGCCTAAATGGTAGATCCTGCTTTGGCAGGAGCTTTGCAGTGTATCTGGGGAAAAGGTTGAGTTATTTAGGGCAATGCTTAGTTCAGCACTGCTGTTTCAGTGTTAGGCCCAGTTCAGAGCCACCGTTTTTATGATAATTCATAATAATAATAGTAAAATTATAATTAAAGTGAAATTAAGCTGAGAACTATTTAAAAAATATTTGAACAAAAAATTATTTAATATAAAAATAAATCTAAGATTGAATGTTGAAGGACTTAAGTAACTGATCATGACACCCAAATGTCTTAGCGCTGGAATACACAGCGACAAAATGTTTCAACGCTGAATCGTCTAGCGCTGAATAGGCAGTGCTGAATCTTACCTAACCCAGTTATTTAAAGATCATAAATGGGTGAAGATAGATGAGTATACCAGTGTATTTTTTTTCGTACATTACTTTTCTACTTTGCTTTTGCTTATAAAATATCTGTCTGTGCAGCTGGACAAAAACTGCTTAAATCTTACTATATATCAGAAGAAAAAAAGCCAAGATCTATGTTTTATCAATTTGAAAATAAAAATTACCAGTCATCATTGACATATGCCAATACAGGTACTGGACCATTTATCTGACAAGCTTGGGACTGGAGGTGACCTCGATTTTTCGGTTTTCTGGACCAAAGCATAAATTATACTTAAAGTATAGAGTAAACAATGAAAAGAAAAGAATGAAATTGTATTTAAAAGATGCAGTAGATTTTTTAAATGCATGTATATATTTGGCACTGGAAATTTTCCAATTGATTTTTACCTGTTTTTTTTATACAAATGTAAACGCAAATTTCAAAAACAAATAACTCTGTTTCTCTTTAATGTAAGAAAATAATTTTTATATCAGATTTTTCTCCAATTTTAATGATATACATTTTATGAAAATTGATTGAACCGTTATGTGATTGAATAGGTTTTTTTTCCAATGTATGTCGATTTTGTGATAAGTGGTTATTCCTACAAAGCAGCCGAGTGGCGAACTACATGAAGCCTACCAGATTCAAAAGTAGCCAGTTTAAAGAAATAGCCGGTTTTCTGGTAATTCCAGTTTTCTAGAAACCAGATAAATGGTCTGGTACCTGTACCACAAATATTAATGGCCTTTTTGAATTAAAGAATATTTTTCATGTCAGATTTTCTTGTAATAAACCAAAAGGAAGTCACAAGTTGAATTTGACAGATTTCTTTGTATGGTCACCTGTCATATTCTCTAACCATTTAGCTATTTCCAGGTACAATTTAAAAGATTTGAAGTTGCCAACAATTCTTTTTATTTTTTGACACTGAGTATTGAACAATAGACTTTGTTGATCTCACACAGCTATCCCTGCTGTTTTAATCATCTGTAAATATCATTGAATACATAAACGCAGTAATATCGCTTTTAGAATAAAATGTTGGGTCCTGGAAGTCTTTTATATTAAACTGTTATTGCTCAAATCAGATGTCATTGTGTAGATATACAATGTGTCCATAAAGTCTCTATCTATTAGAAACTGTCAACCAGCCAGTATCACTTAAAAACTAAAGCAACCTACCATGTGTACAGGCTGCAGCAGTGGAGCTAGAGGGCTGAAAATTTAAACATTTACTCATTATATCTGGAAAAAACGTTTTTAGTTTTTTGAAAATCCATCTCCCTTCCCCATTAAGTTTTTAGTGGAGGGTTCGATTTACAATGTAATTTTATGCTAAATTGGTCCCTTAGTCTGTGTCTGGCAGTGTTCAGCTTGTTTTTTTTAAAAATTCTGACATCTTAGTGATCCAAGAGAAATAGCTTATTCATTGATCACTTCTTTTCCAATTTTTTAATTGATCACCCCCAATACAGCAAGCTGCCAAAAGATGTTGGTCACGTGATGGTTTCTATTCAGTGACTAATTAGACCTGTTTTATTACACGTTTAAACAAAAATAGATAGACTTCATGGACACCTTGTATAATTTATAGAGGTGTTTCTGTGATATTTAATTCCATAAAGACATTAGGAGGAATAAAACAGTCTGTAATTGGAATAACAAATAGACATTATTATAATCTCTTGTACTTCCTATAAATTTTCTTGTTTTAGAATGTGCTTTTTTTTCCAAAGGCCTTTACAATAGATACAACTATTCTATTCATAGTTTCCAAGCCTAGAATTTATTGAGTGTTATTTTGCTGTAGAATTTGTCTCAAAAATCTCCAACCCAAGCTCTTCTTTTTGGGTATCCTTTCCAGTGTGAAAGTCTAATGATGAAACAAGAAAAAGAACAGACTCTGTTCAAAACCTGCAAGACAGTCATATGCATTTAAAAAAAATTCTTTACAACCATTCTATACATAGAATTTATTGAATGTTATTTGAATTCAGTTTTTTTTTTCACATATCTAAACATTCCACATTCTTTATTACTTTTAACATTTCAGACAAGATACTCTTCAGCCTTCCTCCAGTGTATGTTGCATCTGGTGGTCTTTAGAAGTCACTCAGTATTATTTCCCCCCCCCCCCCTTACTTTTTATCTCAACTAGAAAACCAGAATAACAGGACTGAGTGTTAAGGTCTTGAGTGTTTTTGAGATTGGGTGAGCTATATCTATTCTTATCAAAGAATCAGCTTTCTTTTTTTTCTTTTTTTTCTTCTTTTTCTTCTTTTTTTTTTCTTCTTTTTTTTTTCTTTTTTTTTGTTGACCCCTGTTATGGTATGTGTTAATGAGGGGGGCAACTTCAAAGGACCACTAGATACAACATACCCTTGAAGAAAGCTGAAACATATTAAAAAAACAAAACAAAGATGAGTACAATAGTCTGTCAAATACACAGAATGAACAATACTTTAAAACTTCAAGAAACAATCCCAGCATTGCCCTGAAGTTAATCAATGCAAAATAGGATCCCCCTAAACTGTGTGTTGCTCTATTTAAGATTTTAAAAAACCTGTTATTTACTTGCTTATATTTTGGAGAGAAAAGTAATAATAATAAATAATAATGCTAAAAGGTTTATTCCCGTCCATATTTAGATCTTTTGCTGGTCTCCTATTTACCTGATGTATGAGATTTGACACATATATGAGGGGGAAAAAATCTCTATCACTCTTTGGACATGATAAAACTTTTAATAAATATAAAGTTTGATTATAATTTGGATAGTATTAATAGTTATTCATTTATGATATTTAATGAAATTGTTATGTTTGATGTATACAAACTTTGTAAGTTTTGAGCCAGTAACTTATTTATTTTATTTTGACTCCTATCACAAAAATTGTTTTAGTTTAGATATTTATTTAGAATTCTTGCTAGTTAAACAGTTGTGGAAGCCCATGCACATCAAAGGAAAAGATCAAACAAATCGTTTGCAGAAATGGTCTCCATCGATAAAGAGACCGTCAGGCAAATCTTTCTCAAAGTCTGAACATCCACAGTGTTCATCATCTTTAACATTCTCTCGACCTACATCAAATCTCTTGTGACACTTGAACACATGTGCATGTGATATGCATTCTTCTCTATAAACTTCAGTAGCCATTTTGTTCATTTTCACCAAAGATTTCAGGTTGATCCGTTGCTTGATTTTTGAACTGACCATTTTTATGACACTTCAAGTGATACGTAACAGCAAACTGAAGACGTGAGCAGAGTGAAACTTACAAGGATTGTTTATGCTTGCCCATTGGTCAATGTATATGACATGGTTTATATTTAATAGTCACACCTTGTATGAACTTCAGATGTGTATCTCATATTCTAAAGGGTATTTTCATGACTGATTTGATCATGTCTAAAAGATGTTTGGGTTTCTTTCTTAATTATTGCACCAAGTTTATACTAAAACAATCATTTGGAGAGATATATGTGTATGCGTGTGTGTCTATGGATATAAGTAAAGGTAATTTATGAATAACCAGTAAATCTGGTTCTTGTCAATATTCAAGAATCTGTCATGAACTTGGAATTTAAACATTTAGCTATTTTACAAAATATAAATTTAAACAAATCCTTGAAAAAAAAGAATTTTGCATCTTTTTATTTTTTATAAAGTTTGCAAAATATTTTTACTTATCAATTTTGAGATTGATTCTCTCTTTGTCTTTTTCCTTTTTGTGAATGTAATTTTAAAATGTATTGTCTCTAACTTTGAGAAGAGTCATTATCATTCCAACTTTAGTCCAGACAATGACATCTCTTCTTCCCATCTTTGATGCTGTCAACACAAATGTTTCAGCCGATCCATTTTTCATCCCTTGTCAGATGTGTAATTCAATAAAAAAAGCAAAAGATGTGACATCACAAAGTGGTGTTCAATAGTGAAACTACTCTTTACAACCTCCTTACTACGGTTGATCTGTTATGGGAAAAGGGTTTCACAAAAGATTGTGTATCGCATCCCATGCATATGAGGAAAAGTATACAAGGGGAAACCAGCCGTCCCCTTGAAGTCAAACTCGGTGGAACATAAGAAAGCCACAGCCAAAGGAGAGGTGGAAAAGTCTGGTATGGCAGACCATATATGGAGTGAAAATGGTACCCCCCCCCCCAGATGAGGTCCTGATAATTGACAGGGAGCATTGTTGGGGAGTGAGGAAGTTGAAGGAAGCTGCATATAAATTGGCTTGTCGAGCTAGAATGGATTTCAGCTCCATGTAGTTTTCTTTGCTTAGCAAAGCAGGTGTTGTCTCCCCCCCCCCTGCATATAGTTTGGAATTGCCTGAGTGCTTAGATGGCCATATGGTTACGTCTGTGTACCTAGCACTGCTGAAATTAGATTAATCCAGTTGGTATATTAATGACCACAAGAAAAAAGGTTTGCCTCTTGAAATGTGATAACAACATCAGAGGTGGGGAGAGGAAGGGCTTTGCATGCAATAGTGTCATTGGAACTTATGGAAACTACACTTAAATTTGTAAATCTGGTGAAAAATATTGATGTCTGTGTTGTTATCTCTTTCTCTTTTAATGTATATCTCTATGAGCTTTACATGCTAGTCCCAAATGATCCCACTTGAAATAATTCATCTTGTAAGACCTAACTTTCCAGTTTAAATTTGAATGACCTCAACTGCTGATTGCTGAAAAAGAAAGTAATTAACCTCTTCATTTTGCAGGATAACTCCTTTCTTCTAAAAAATTGTGAATGTAAATTTAAAGATTCTGCAGGCTTTGCATGCAATAGTGTTAGTGGAACTTCCTCCACATGAATCAGATTAATTTATAGAAACTGTTAAAACTAAATTTATTTTTTAAATTTGTAAATCTGATGAAAAATATTGATGTCTGTGTTATCTCTTTCTGTTTTAATTGTGCACAATTTTTTATTGAACATTTGAGGATTTGACAAAGTACAGGAAATCCCTGATTAATGTCTTCTAAAAAAAGTGCTGTGCTAATCGAAACCGTGTTAATCGAACATAAAAACCTATGGGAAATAGTATAATTAATCCTGAACTTCAAATTTAGGTTTATTGTATTTTATATTTTCTATATTTCTGGTGGAAGTTTTGAATAAAATTTCAACTGATTTAATTTCTCCAGGGACTTATCTTTATAGAAATGTAAATATTTTTAGTGCCCAAATAATATTTTCATAAAATTAAACTAAAAATATATCTTTACAAATTTTTTCACAAAATACCTTTTTCATAAATAGATTGATTCATAAATGAATTGCTGAAAATTTTTATTGAAATTTGATAATTGGTAGATTTTCAAAATCTTGGTGTGTTTTGCCTGTCACTGTTGTCAAAAGTGCACATACACATACCAGAGGTTCCAATATTTAAAAACGTTTTGGAAGAAATCGGAGTACAATAGAATATGATTTTATCACAAACTAAATTTTCCTGAATTAGCCTTTAATTATGTCGCTATTCGATTTTTTGGATAAAAATTGTTAGCGTACTCGTCAAAAACAAACAATTCGGAACCAAATTAAATGGGGGTTTCCTGTAATCATCTTCAAAAGAGAAGGATGAAAAAAAGAGGTTGATTAAATGTTTTTGTCTTTATTACTGAATGATTATTTGCAAAGTGTTATCAGTTTAATCGCTCAACTTACAGCTAATCTATACCTCCACGAGCTTATACATATTTCAAATGGTCCCTCTTGAAATAATTTATCTTGTAAGACTTTGCAGTTTGAATTTTAATGACCTCAACTATTGCTTAAAAACAAACTAATTAACCTGCTCAGTTTGCAGGATAACTTAAAGTGTCTTGCAGAATATTTCTCAAGAAACCTTTTTAAAGGTTATAAGCTTTGAAATGGTGTACCAAAGATTCCACCCTGTAAATTCCACCCAGGTAAATATCTGATTTAATAAAAACAAATATATATTTGTGTGAGTAACTTATTCAGCATTTATATATAAAGTTTTTTAAAAATCAGCCCATTTCTCTGAGTGGTAAATATTTGATCAGAAAGGTGCCAGGGGTGGTGAGTTCAATTCTTGACAAAGGTTGAGTGAGTTAATCTAGTGCTGTTTGCTATCCTATTAGAGGCCTAAAGTTTTTGATGTAATTTGTGTACTATGTACCTAATTATTTAAAAATGATTGGGTTGAATCTTCGTGAGTGGAATTTACTGGGTGAATTCTTTGTGAGACCTTTGAAATAGATTGTATGATTATTTCTGCATGTTAACTTAAGAGTTCTGAAACTGAAGAGCCAAATTTGTTGTTGAATAGCATCAGTGATGGAAATGGGTTTTGGGAACTAGGTATATGGTGAGGCTGTATCTAGGATTCATGCTTGGGAATCATAGAGGGGTCCTTCAGGAATAAGCGAAGTTAACCTGTGCAGTGAGTAATTTTTAAAATATAGACTATATATCCTACACTGAAATTGAGAAATAGGTATACATTGTACCCCTGCATAGCCCCCATCTCCACCACTGAATAGCATAGATAGTTTTTGTCATCATAATAGCATTAGTGTAATAGCATTATTACTGGCTCTGTGGATAGTAGAGTAATTTGTGACAGTGGTATCAATGTATTTTAGAGGATTATAGAAAGTGTTACATGCACACAAGTTATAATTTTCAGAAGAGCCATTATCATTCCAAGAGTTATTTGGACTATTGACCTCCTTTTTGGTATTGCTTAAAGCTGGTGGGGCTGTGCCCCCCCCCCACTGACATTGTGTGCCCTGGCTTGAAGCTTATTCCTTATTTCTAATCCACACTGCTTACTATTGATCATAGAATAATAGTCTGAGTAGTTGTGTCGAATCTATTAAATTCAAATAATAGTACTACTACTACTACTAGGTATGTGGTATAAATTTTGTGATGAAAGTTTTAATGCTGCAGTGTTTTACGTTATTAGTCCACAATCCGTTGCTTTGCTGACAATTATAGTTGATGGCTGCTACTGATACTATAAGTGTAACAGACATGTTGGGAAGGGATAGGGGCGAAGAGAAAGCTATGTAGTTTAATTGGAGGGTAGGAAGCAAGAGGGGAGAAAAAGGTAGTTTAGTAAAAGGGTAGGAAGGGAGAGGAGCTGATGGCTGTTACTATAAGTGTGACAGACACAGCTTATATATATATGTGTGTGTGTGTGATGATTTATTTCAAGAAATATTCTGCACTATATTTCATGTAAGCAAGACCACTCCAAAACATTTTTGTTCCCATAACATGCCCCACAAAACCCCTAAATCCCTCTATCCAACATCCATGTCAGCTGCCTCTTTGAGTTTTTGCAAGCTCTTGTGGTTAAGTACAGATTGAACCTCACTCATTTGGCCAGCTTGGGACCAGGCAAGTGCCGGAGTTGCAGATTTTCCAAACCAGTGAAGCTTATGGTCAAAAATGGCAGAATGGTGCCTATACTCTACTGGATTACTGATACCAATACAAGTGATACCAATACAACTTACTAAAATAGAAGTTAGCAAATAAAACTAAGAAGTTGCCAAGAATAGTAATATCTTACTTTATTCTCCAATTTTTTAAATCCCAAAGTAAGGCATCTGTACAGATCATATGGTACTTTGCTTTAAAAAAGGTAAATAGAATTTATTTTTGCTGGGACATGTCTTGAAAAAAAACTCAAATGAAGCATAAGTATATAAGTAAAATAAAATCATCGAATTAATTGAGGAAATCACATTTAAAACAAAAAAATTTTCTCCAAAACTTTGAATAGGATGTTTAAAATAATTTTTGTCCGTTATTGAATTAGTACCGAAAATTTAATTAAAATCTAAAAATTGGTGGATTTTTAAACTCAAATTGATTTCCATCTAAACATTTTCTAATGTAAATTATGATTATTTTTTGTTGACATATAAACAACTTTTCACACTATCAATTTAAAAAATTATCTCTTGTTCTATAAGCTGTACACAAATAACTTTTATCAAAATTTCCTCCAATCTATCTTCTCACTAATGAGACAAAGGTTTTGACATTAAAATTAACTTTTATACAAATTTGGGGTTTTTGTTAATTTCGCATTTAATTTTTTTTCATACCTATGACTGCCAGATTTAAATCACCGTCCTGAACTATCGAAGCTGCCTTACTAGTGAATCCCAGATTGGTGAGGTTCAACCGTTGCTTGACTCAAGAACTATTCAGTTGAACCTTGGACTTTTGGAAAATTACTTTTATATTGAAACCGTTTCAAAATCAATTTGTCCCACTGATGTTTTAAGGAGTTTAAATGGTGACTGGAAAAAAATGTCATGAGAAAATATCTTTTTAATAAAGTAATATTTTTTTAATAAGATAAGTAACATTATAATTACTTATTTTATTACTATAAATTAAATTAATATTTTAATTTAATCAATTTATAGTAATAAAATGAGTAATTTTTAATGAAATAAGTAATATTTTAATATAGTGAAAAGTTGATGATTTCATTACTATAAATTAAAACATTACTTGTTTTCTTACCCAGAAACCAAATTTATGACTTTTTTCCTAGCGGACATTATTGTACATTATGACTTTTTTCCTACTATTGTTTAAACATCTTCTGCCTGGATTTTCTGATTCTAACTCAATCTTAAATCTTACTGATTTGTGACAAGGCAACACCCCTCACCTTGGATGTCTTTCTGTAAAAAATAATATTGAAATAATTGATTTGTAACCCGTTTGCTAATGGGGTCTTTGTTCCAGTGATTTGGTTCAGTTTTAAATTGTACCTTTATTTTTCTTGGTGTCTTTTTTGTTGTTTTTTCTCTGTAACATCTCCCCATTCCAACCTGCCTCCTCCTCCTCCTCCTCCTCCGCCTCACCCCCCCTCCAACAAATGGGGTCCTGGTAAAATACGAGACGCAACAGGAAGCAGCAAGAATCTTTTTTAGAATTACATTCCCTTGCTTCATGTATTTTACCACTATGAGAAACAACAAGAAGCAAAGATATCATTTATAACTTTTAATCAATATGTATATGCTTTTAATTGCTTTAATCAATAATCCTAAATTATTCAATTAATCACCACAAACCTGTGTATAAAAGCTTTTTTTAAATTACATTCCCTTTGCTTGTATTTTACCACTACCACCAAAAATGTTATAAAGTTTCATCTGGATTAATTCTCAATTTAAATGTTTTACTGTTCATAAAAATTTTGAAGTTGTTGAATTTGTGTTGAGTTCATTTTTTTTTTTTTTGAGGTGCAGATTGGCCTAACAGTTATCAACACAGCAAATGGAATCAGCAGAGTGAGTTTGAGTTTTTTGGCCTAGACTGTTTGGTTCACTTTGCATTAATGCCCTTGGGAAAGGCATGAATCCACTTCTTCTTCCAGCTATGGGTAAATAGCAGGGCAATTTAGCCCTGTGTGGCAGTCCATCTAAGAAAAGGTTACTGTCAGAAAACCAAACTTACAAGTTGACAGTTGCCATAGCTGGTCCCAAGCCCAGGTAAAAGAGCATGGTTGGGTGTGAGGTTAACAACTCCATCTTGTAGAAAAAAAATCTACTTGTTACTCTACATAGATAATGATAGCTTCTTTTGGCTAAATTTATAAAATGTACAATTAGATTCTATTCATGTTTGACAAGCATTCCTTTACATTGCAACTACTCAGATTGCCTATGGCAATGAGTGAATGGCACAGATTGTAAATTTTTAAAAAGTGTTAAATTTGATCTTCTGCCAGCCACAGAGTCCTCATAGCTCAAGTGGTGGAGCAGCTGGTACGGAAAACCAGGCTTCTCAAAGTGGGAGGGATGCGGGTTCGAGTTGCTGAGAGCTTATTCTTTCTTTCTGATCTGGGCTGTTTACTCACTGCCATAGACCGATGGTCTGAATAGTTGTGATGTAAAGTATCTAAAATTGAGATTAAAAGAAATGCTAGTCTAAAAATGTCCTGTGCAACAAATATGTTGAGGACAAAGACACAACGATCAAAAATGCTGAGCTAAAGAAAGTGGATCACTACATCTAGAACAATGAATCTCCATGAAATCCTCAAAAAAAGAAGAAATCAAGCGAAGAATCATTCTAGGTTGGTAATCTTTAAAAACAAGAAAATCCCATTAGTTCTGAAAAGAAGTGTCTACAACCAATGCATCCTCCCGTTAGTCACCTATGGAGCTGAAACATGCTCAAACTGTGAACCATGCAACGTGTACTGGAAAGAATCATGCTTAACATTACATGGAGAGATGACAAGACAGCACATTATATTAGAAAACAAACAGGCGTCAGAGATATCATAGAAAACTCAAATGGCAATGGGCTCGTCATTTTGCAAGAATGTCAGACAACTGCTAGACATCATGACTCACAACGTGGATCCCCAGAGATCATATGTGAAACTGTGGCCGGCAAAAAATAAGATGGTGTGACAAACTAGACAAGTTCAGAAAGTATTGGCTCCATGATGCCCATGATAGAGATTTGGGGAAGGTCTATGTCAAATGACAGATGCTAAAAGGCTGATGATGATGATGAGAATGCTTCATCTAATAAAAATTCAAGTTAATAATACTAGATTCTATTCAGTCTTTTCCAAAATTTTCCTTCACTCTTAATAAATGATAACAGACTCCACTTTTTTTTTTCTTTATATTTCATACATCAGATGCCACAGTCTCTACTCCAAATAACATCATCATCATCATCAACAGATGCCACAGTCTCTACTCCAAACATCATCATCATCAACAGCCATTATAAGTCCACTGCTGGACAAAGGCCTTTCCCATCTCCTTCCATGATGACCTATCTTGTGCTAACATCTGCCATGTCTTACCGCCAAACTTTTCTATCTTGTCCCTCCATCTTGTGTTTGGTCTTTTCCTACTTCATTTACTGTCCTGTGGGCACCAATCTGTTAGTCCCTTTCCCCCATTTATTGTCATTTATTCTTGCCACCTATAAATGACTTAATTATTTGCATAAAATTGCATAAATCTTTCACTCTGGTCTTCTCTCCGAACCATGTTGATCTTTTTCTATCTCTTAGAGTTATCCCTAGCATTGCTCTTTCTATGGATCTCTGTGCTATTCTAAGTTGGTTTTCAGCTTGTTTTGGTAATTTCCATGTTTCGCATCCGTATGTCATGGCTGGTATTATGCAACTGTTGTATACTATACACTTTAAGCACATTGGCAAGGTGCTCTTCAGTATGTTCAGACCAAATGCTTTCCAACCTATTGTTAAGCATTATTTTATTTCGCAGTCATGGTCTTTCTCTAGCTTTATTACCTGTCCTAGGTAGATGTATTCATCAACCTCTTCTAGAGCCTCTCCTATTTTTATGACCTTTTTGGGTATTTTATGGTTGAACATTATTTTTGTCTTTGTTCTGTTCATCTGTAAGCCTACTGTTAGATCAGTTAACATGTTTTGTAATTCTTCGGATGCTTCTGATGTCATGGAGATGTCATCGGCAAATCTTAAGTGGCTTAAGTGTTCTCCATCTATGTTTATTCCCATCCCTTCCCAGTCAGTTTTTTGAAAGATGCTGTAAATAGTTTAGGTGATATTGTATCCCCTTGTCCTCCCTTTGCTATCGTTATCTTGTTTGTATTTTTATGTAGTCTAATTATTGCAGTGCCATTCTCGTATAATTGTTTTTGATAATTTGTATGTAATTCTCTTTAACACCCTGTTCTTGCATTGAATTGAAGACTGCCATGTGTTCTACTGAGTCAAATACTTTCTCATAGTCTACAAAGGCCAAACAGAGTGGTTTGTTGTATTCTAAGGATGTTTCGATTAGTTGATTTATTGCATGTAGTTGTCAAGTAGCCACATCTGAAGCCTGCCTGCTCACGTGAATGATTTTCATCTAGAGTGCCTGTTAATCTGTTTGTGAATATGTTAGGTAATAGTGTAATAGGGTGGTAGTTGCCAAGGTCGTGCTTATCTCCTTTTTTGTGGAGTAGGATTATTATTCCTAGGCAGAAGTTTTTAAACATATTTAAATCAAATCTTAAAAAAGATCAGACACCAAATGTTTGAATATGAATTTTTGAACTAAATAATAAAGAGGTTGACCTTACTAACCTGATATTGTCCCTCTGGAGATGCAGGACTGCTAGGTTGACTGTACTAACCTGATATTGTCCTTCTTGAGATGCAGGACTGCTGTTATGATATACTGGCATTTCCGGACTAACACCTGGGTAGAAGTGGAAGTGACCCTAGGGGACTCCATATGTGTGGCCGTCCGTAAACAGGGTATTGACTAAAGTTGCAGGTGTTTCAGCATGGGCCTAATGGCAGGAACTCCAAACGACATGAAATTGGATTCAAACACAGCAGGTGTTGGAGTCAAAGTAAAACAGGATGTTGACAGAACCCCAGAGTCCGTGGGTGATGAAATCCAGAAATAACACACCATGCGTGGGTGTGTCGAAGCCATAAAAGGAATGGACGGTGTGGTCGAAAACAGACAGAGCCGAGCCGAGCAGAAAGTATGAAGTTCAGACAGAGTTTTCCCTGTTAGTCTCGGACTGTGTGCCCTACATCATCTCTAGTTATCTCTCGCCAACTCTGCGCATTTCACCAGTGGTGCATGTAGCTGAATAAAAATATATATGATATTTTTATAAACACTGAGTTCCAGTCTTCTTTCTTTCCTAGATCCAATGAATTTCCCGCTGCCTATATAACACTGCTAGGTTGACCTTACTAACCTGATATTGTTCTGCTTGAGATGCAGGACTTACTAGGTTGACCTTACTAACCTAATATTAAATTAAATTAATTCCTTGTATGTGCCTCTTTGTTTTTGTTTTCATTGAGCCTGGAGACAAAAATAATCTTTTTCTGAGACACCATTTTCATTTGTGTACAATATGATCTCGTGTATGATGCGACCTCCTAATTTTTCTATGTAAAAATCATGAATTATTTTATTTTCATTTATAATGCAATTCACACTTTACCATGCCTCAAAAGTGAGAAATGATTAGTTTTTGGTTTGCACTGTGTCTGGTTTTATTAAGATGATTTCAGGAGCCAGTGTAAACCTTGGACTTGAATATCTTTGGCTACTTGACTCATATAGGCCAGGAGTGCATGTAGGTGTGCTTTAGATTTTGTGCCCAACACTATCCATTACAGAGCTTATCTCTCTGTCAACCTAGACTAACCCACTTACCACACCATGACTCTTCAGACAGTCATACAAGGTTACATAGAGCAATACATGGCTTGGCGAGGTAAAATGCGCCGACATGCGACTCACTGGAGTTGTCAATTTCATATGGGGTGTTACAGAACCAGTAGGACAAAAAAGGATGTAATTTTTATTTTAGAAAAATTAAAAATTAAAGCATTTACTTTCTTTTTTTCTTTCTCAGAGGCAGGGAGAGTGACACACATGAATGAAATGCCTGAATATGGTGGCCATTTTGAATACATAATGTTGTATTTGTATAATTTTACCATAAATAAAATCCATATTGTATAACCTTGAAAATGACTTCCATGGGTTTCTTAGAAAATGAGAAAACTTAAATCCACCCATTATGTCCTTGTCCTTGCTTTGTAACCCTTAAAAAACCCAGACCTGAATGAGTTAAGAGGGGGCCATGAAAAAGTATCCAATATGGGAGGTAGTTGTTACTTTGTAGATACAAGTAAACAAAATTGCTATAATATTACATTCATGTCTAATGTGAGACCCCCCCC
>VCCN01006506.1:32394-43877 GCA_006491835.1 Architeuthis dux
TATATATATATATACACACACATACACACACACACACACACTTGAATCTGCACCTAGGTGTGACAAATAAGGGAGAGGAAAAGCCATAACTCCCTGAACAAAAATAAGCACTGCATATAAAACCCTCTGAAGGATATCAAATGTGACAAATAACTGAAGGGTCGACTTACTGGCTAAAATATTATTATAAAAATGAAAAAGATGAAAAGGATGATAGTCTGAAAAAAAATCATTGAATTATGTAAGAATTCATTCAGTTAGTAACAAAAGAATTCATTCAGTTAGTAACACAAGATTGGATCCGTGTACTTAAAAAAAAAGAATTATGGAATGTAAATCAGCTAATTAAATGATTAGTAAATTAATCAGATTTTTTTCTTTTTTACCTGACTTTAAATATCAGCCTTAAGGCCAGGTAGCCATATTTAGTTTAGTTCAGTGATTCTGAATGTGTGGCGCACACTCCACATGTGGGCAATTTAAATATATTGGGGGTGGGGGGCAATTTGGAATTTAGATGTGAAGAGCAAAAAGCATTCCATGGCTTAAAACTGTGTTAAGACTCAACCGATTAGTTCCAAATGACACAATATTATTAATCACTTATTTTACTATAGATTCCATAGTAACTAATGCTGAACTTATTAACTTTGTGAGGTATAAAAGTGATGAAGTAATTGCGTTGTTATTAAATTTCACACAATAAATTACAAAAATGTTTGTAAATGCCCTGAAGTTCATATATCAGTATTTCTTTTTTTACAAATAATTTGTTTCTTTACAGATATTTATTCGCTTAAGATGAAAGTGGTAAATTTCAGAATTTGACATTATATTATTATACTTTAAATGGTTCTTCGGACGATTGAACTCCTTTTTGTTTGCGTTGTAAACACAACGTTTCGGCCGATCTATTCTTCATCATTCAGGTGTAAAATCCGAGTGTGATGGGGTAAACCAAAGTATTTATTTTTAAAGGAGGTAACCATTATAACGTAGGGCCTGAGTGTTTCTGTGTCTTTGTCTTGTCGGGTTTAGGTCTGTTGAGAAGCAGAAGCCACATCAGGTTGAACTCTTGCCTGACTAATGCATTTAGTTGACATTTTTATGTGAGCTGCCTCTTTGATTTTTCTCTGCTTCCAACATCATTCTCTGTCAATAATCTGGACTTCTTCCCAGAGTGGAAGATATTTTTCAACAGCAGATTTGTTTTATTATAGTTACGGGTACATCAAATCTGTTGGGCTGTCGAGGTGGGGCATGGAGTGAAAGAGGTTAAGAACCACTGGTTTAGTAGAATATAATTTGACTTTAATGATATTTTCTTTGAATTAAATCTGTATTCAAGACATCTGACTAAATTCATCTAATGAAGAGTTTCATTACTGTGTTATAAAGATCCCCACTCTTTTTCTCCAAATTTACAATCTTAACTCTTTGAACACAGGCGGCCACTTTAACGGCCTCCTTTTGAAAGTCCATAAATACATGCGTTTCATTTACAAACGTTGATTCGTTCTGAAATCCCAGGAATCGTGAGCCACTGACCCTAATCTGACCTGGGAACAGTGCACATTATATTTGCTGTTTGTCTGACCATGTGGCCCTCTGTCTGTAATCTGATTCAGGGATATTGATCAAACACAGTGCACGGGTGTCAGTGTGAGTGAGTCGTACATGTGAGAGGATATGAGTTCAAAGGGTCAAAAGTGGTTCCTTTTTTTTTGTTGATCCCAAACGACCTACTCATACCAGAATTCATTTTAATTGGCTAAAACTTTTCACAGCTGAATCAAAATGGTCTGAAAAGTTGTTTTCCGCACTCTCTAGGGTCTGGAAACATCTGAGACTGGAGCGAAATATATATATGTTTATGCGAGACATTCAGGATAAATGCAACAATATTGGTCTTATATTTTCTATAGTTTTGAGATTCAAATGGCAGAACTGTGAAAAAAAAATCCTGATCACTTAGCAAAATGGATATTCAACAGCGAATTACTGCATTATCTGCAAAAATCAAGAAGCATGGGAACTATTCAGTCTTCAGCCTAGAGGTATTCAAGAACCATTCAGGACTGTTATTGTAAACATTGGCCAGAATAGCAATTTCCCCCATCAAACCAGATCAGCTTCTGATGGAATTCAAAGAAAGAATGAATAATTGACCAGACAGAAAATGAGCTGAATATCTTGAAGATAAAAAGGTCAAATCATTCTATCAGCGGCTCAAGAAGATGCATAAAGATGCTTTGAGTCATTGGCAGTTGTATGCTGAATAGCTTTTTTTCCTTTAAAAGTGTAAGAGATTTGAAAAAAAGATAAAGTATTGCACACACACACACATGCTCACAGTGTATCCCAAAAGTAATTAAACATGTTCTTTTTAAAATATTGTGTTTTAAAATTATTACATATATAGATACATGTATACGTAAATATTATATAAATAACTTCAAAACACAATATTTTAAAAAGAACACTGTTGGGCCACCCCCTCACTCTTTCTCTGTCCATCTGTCTCTCTTTCTCTCTCTCTTCATATATACAAGGGTAGTCAAAATGTATTGCTACAAAATCATAGAAACCTTTATTAGACAAAAATATCAATATTTGAAGCTACTGTTCCTCGACATATCCTCCATCTACGTCTATATACTCCTGAAGGCAGTGTTTCTATCTCTCTAACCTTCCCCTGAAGAATTCTGTGCTCTTGGATTTACACCATGTCAAACAGCAGTTTTTGCATCATTGAGGGACTCAAATTGTGTTCCTTGCAAATGTTCTTTGAGTTTTAGGAACAGATCAGGGCTGTAGGGCGGATGGGGTAAGGTTTTACAGTGAAATTCTCATAGGACAGCCCTTGCTACCCTCGATGAATGAGCAGGTGAATTGTCGTGATGGAAAAGAATTCCTTGGGCACAACTTACGCGGTTGTTTTCAATTTTCAATTTTCTTAAAACTTCTTCATAATAAGCAGCTCTTGTGATCAGTCATGTGTCCTTTGAGAAAATCTATCAAGATTACCCCTTATGAATCTTAAAAAACAGTCACCATCCCCTTCAGAGCCGACCTCATCTTTGATGTCTTTCCGACCTTCCTTAAAACGCTTGATCCATCTAAAATCTGTTGGGGCAGCAAACCTGTTGCAAAGCTTCAATGATTTGGGAAGATTTCCACTTGAGTTTTGTTGAAAATTTTATGTTAGCCCCGACCGGAAAATTGTTTTTTTACAAGTATCCTTTTTATGAACACACCTTAAAAAGACAAGTGTATTAATAGGAGAACTTGTCTGCAGCCATCCACTTATCCCAGAGACATGTTTAAACCTGTTTTGTTTGGAATATACCTGTTCATGTATAAACTGGAACACTAGTAGCAATACCTTTTGGCTTATCCTTGGGCTGGATTTAACATAGATGAGGCCTTGGGTCCTTCTATCTTTGTATTTAGCTATTATTTTCAAGCAAATCAAAACAAAAATGAAATACTCATACAATTATGATGTTTAATTTAATGTAAAGTCCTTTATGCACCAATAACCTATTTCTATATAACACAATAAATCCCCAAACAATTTGAAACACTGAAAAACATTGAAAATAAAAAAAATCTTTTAAGACATATTTTTTTTTGAGGCCCCTAAAATGTTGGGGCCCTGCCTTGAGTACAGCCCTGTATATACTTGAAACACCCAGTATAGAAATTAATCATCAGAAAAAAAAGGACCTATTTTTCTAATGGAAAAGGCTTTTTTCCCTTCTGTCATTCACACAAAATAGATTACAATAAAAGAGCATTCAATTTCTCTTTTCTCTTTCAACAACATACATAGGGCACCTGTTGTAGAGTGATGGTTAACGATCCCATCTCACAGACCATTTGTTAATACAGAGAGTTTGATTCTCTCTGACAGCCTCATAACAAAAGACCATGTGCCAGACTAAGCTAAGTTTAATAAATGAGTGCAGTGCCCATTCCAAAGGTGCATGTTTGGAAGGAGCCAGACATTATGGTGTGTGGAGCAGCCCGGCATAATTGTAAAATAATTTTCCTTCTGTCGTATGAAACTACGGCTTCAAAGTATTTCGGTTACTTCTCTTCAGTGTTGGTAATTTAGATATTTTATACCTAAATTTAGATAATTCTAAAGAGCGGAAGTCAAGGGAGATAACTGAAACTAGGAAGAAAGATCTATTATTCTTTAATTTTTTATTTATTTTTATTAGATTTCTCGAGAACTGTTGATCTAAAAAACTTCAAACTCAACACTGCACTGCCTTGCGTGCTGACTAATATATCTGGCAATTGTCAATTTCGTACAATAGCCAGTTGTTGAGTAATCACAATGCACACACAGACAGAGATTTCTTTAATTGTAGTTAGATATATAAAATGGGTGCCTACCTTAGAGCAATGGTCAGCATGTTGATCTCACAGGTTATTGTTAATGTAAATCAATGAATAACTCATGCTAGAAAATCAGTGTCAATTAGTGTCAATTAATAATCAAAGAGATCAATTTAGTCGCAATTTATTTCAATCAAAGCATCTTTTGAATTTATTAAAAAGGCACAAAGGATCTTTAGAATATAAAAAGTAAGCATAGGTTGCCTACTCCTGGTGTAAACCATTGCAACTCACTGGGTGACTGACAATTATCACCTTGTGCCAGTCTAGGCTAAACCTCCTCATTTTATGTAAGTATGCATGACATAAAGCTATGTTTAGAAAGCAAGTCTTTCAAACCTTTCACTATTATCCACACTGGGTGCCCTACTATTGTAGCCTTGTGCCAGACTAGACTAAGCTAGGTGGATATTTGCAAGATGTTTTAATACACGTTGAAAAAAATCCGGCAATCTTGAAACCAGACAGATGCTGGGGTTGTGGATTTTCCAAACCCGAGAAACATAGGGTAAAAATGGCAAAATAATATATATACTGTGTTATATTACTGATAATTTTAGTTCTTTATTAGATTAGTAGTGAAAATTTTATTAAAATCCCATAATTAGTTGGTTTTGGAAGATTTTTTAAATTGAGATGTTTTTCACCTAAAAATTGTTTCATGCAAATTATTACAATTATCTTTTTTACGGGCAAACAACTTTTCACACTATTACTTTTTGTGAATATCTCCAGTTCTATTGAATGTACACACATGATTTGTTCTATCAGAATTTCCACCAATCTATTTTCTTACACAGGCACAAAGATCGACATTAAGATTAACTTTTATACAAGTTTATCCTCAGATGTTGATTTCCCGCTGAAATCTTTTGTTCATACCAACATGACCGACAGATACAAATCCTTGTAATGAACCATCGAAGCTGCCAGACTCATGAATTCCAGATGAGTGAGGTTCAATCTATATTTCTAAGTCATTTTTTATGTACATAGTTTTGTATAAGAAGAGATGTGGACTGTAACACAAGTGGGCATCACTTTACAGTTTTTAAAAATTTGGAACAATTGTGAATTGGTGGACAAAATAGATATGGCTTTTTGTCACAGGATTAATGAAAAGAGTTATTTACAAATGGAATTAAAAAACAATGTAAATTATTTTGCATTTTGTGCACTTTGATATCACAGTCATGAACTTGCTGCTTGTAACTTGGAGAGATGAGAGAGAGAGAGAACGAACAAGTGAGAGAGAAAGAAAGACATGAATTAGATGTCAGCCTTTATATGTGCGTGTGTGTGGTTTAAAGAATAATATATGTTGAAGAATAGATATATATGTGTGTGTGTTTTAGTGAATGTTGGCACACACACCCACACACCCACACACACCAAGGTAAGTATATCTGGGCTCCACATTAACTGATGTGGCATGTAAGTCAATCCTTAAAATCCTGAGCAAGGATCATCAAAAATACCATATGTAGAGCATTACATAAGCTTAAAAATACATACAGAAGTTTTCGAGAGATTAAAAAATGACCAGACTCTTTATACACCCCAATATTGTCTGAATAAACCTTGAGATAAAAACAGTAGAAATGACGATGTTAGTCTGAATGAATTTGAAAACTTTATTTGTGTTTTTATCAAGCAATTTGCAATCTCAAAACTCAATATCTTCCTCATGTTTTGGTGACAACCTGAGTTCAGACATGCTACTACTTTTAAAAATGCAGTGAAAAGAAAATGCACAGAAGTTGCTAATGTTATCTTTCAGGAACAAAAGATGGGCATGGCATCTTTTAAAGAACGTACCAAGATTTTTCAAAGAATTCCATGAGCGTTTCCGATTATTAACTGTTTCCTTATCTTTGTTTTTCGTAAATGTGCCAGCATTCCATTCAAGGAGTGACACGGCAAGGAGAAGGATCTTTAAAAGACAGAAAGAATCCATGAATATTTTCTACCACTTTTTTGATCCCGAGAAACAAAGAGCAACTTTATTAAACACTGATTTATTCACACTAGTGTCCTCATCTTGATTGTTGATTGTCACAAAGTTTCGGCTGTTGTACCCTACAGCCTTCAGGTTAAGTAAAGATCAGCACCACCTTTCCTCTTGGTGGTACTAATCTTTACTTTGTCTGATTGTGTGGTACATATCTTTACTTGGGTACTGATCTTTACTAGGAGACCTTAGTGGTGTTGATCTTTACAAGGTGGACCTTAGTGGTGTTGATCTTTACTAGGGGGACTATAGTGGTGCTGATCTTTACTAGGGGGACCTTAGTGGTGCTGATCTTTACTAGGGGGACCTTAGTGGTGCTGATATTTACTTCATCCTGGCCTTCTTCCCAGTTGGTATTCGATTATTCAATCCATAGGGATAGATTCTTCTCATTCCACTGTCCATGCCAGAGGATATCTTGTATCAGTTAATTCATCCTAGTTAATTCTTCCTTGTGATGTTGCGTGTCTGCCTCCTTCACTGACCCAGAGTATATGACTTTACTGAACTACCTGACCCAGGAATTGAACTCGTGACCGCGAGTCAGATTACTAGATACTCTTAAGCAACGCTTTTATCTACTAGCTCATGTCTCCCCTCGGATATCTAGTGGTGGAAACTTGGAGCCTTAAACCTAATGTTGCTTGTCTGCCTCTTCAACTCAACTGGCATGGACAGCAGAATGAGAACAATCTACCCCCATGGATTGAACAAGGGGTTCGGGTTGAAATTCCCAGAAGGTTACCAATTATGACAGACACCTGAAGAAGTCCAGCAGGGTACAATAGCCAAAATGTTATAACTATAACAACCAAGATGAGGACACTAGTCTGAGAAAATCAGTGTATAATAATGATAATTCCTCATCTCAAAAAATCAGACAAAGAGAATAACTTTATAATCTTCAAGCTCAGAGGATTAATGTCTGCAGAGATTATCAACAAAAGACAAAACCTCAAAAAGCAGAAACTTGTTAATCCTATCTGTTACAGTCCCAGACCAGATATAAAATAAACAATGAAAAGTAAAGAACAAAATTATATTTAAAAGACACAAATTAATACAGGATCCAGCTAGTTCATCGCCAACAATTCATAGCCAACAATTCATTGTCATAGAAAATGTATACTCAACAATTAATAGTGGCTAAATAAAGTTAAGAAAATTAGTAAACTAAACTAAAATTTAAAACAAATGTAATACTAAAACTAATTAATAAGATAAGGAGTTAGTAATAAATAGGCATTAGGGGGTTGCAGACACTTATGTTACAACCACTCACACACAGTGTCCATAACAATGGATTCTTCCACTTGAAGGTAACAGTTTTAATTCTTTTTTACGATTAATTTATAGCTGGTATTAAAATTGCTAAACTAGGTTGTTGGAGATGAATTGTTAGAGATGTTTTTTTCTATGGTTATGAATTGTTGGCAATGAATTGTTTGGGATGAATGTCCCATAATCCAATTAATACATTTCTAAAGCAGGGTCTATTTGACCTTTATTAATCTACTTTATTAATCTACTTAAAATATAAAAAATATAAAATATACAATGAAAAGTAAACAAAGAAAAGTAAAGAATGAAACTGTTTATTACAGGTACAAATTAATCCCCTTAAAAAACAGGGTCTATTTAATCAATATTAATCCACTAATTTTCATCTGAAGACAATTCAACTATGCCACGAAAATTTTAAAAAAGAGCAACCGAGCAGTGAACTACCAAAAGTAGTTAGTGTTCTGGTAATTCTGGAAGCCAAATAAATGGTCTGGTAATTCCAGTTTTCTGGAAGTCAGATAAATGGTCTGGTAATTCCGGTTTTCTGGAAGCCAGATAAATGGTCTGGTACTGTATTTATTGTTAATGATTCATAAATAAAATAGTCACTCACACTTTTCAAGAACCAATGCTTTGTTGCTTCACTTCTAGCCAAAGATATTGGAAGAAAAGATATTTCTTTAAAGGCAGTCCATGGCCTTAAATTAAGGGCCTTCAAAGTGGTTGATATCAACCCTTGGGAGTTGATGGGACTAAATACCTGAGGGTCAAAGGGGGGCCGATAAAAGCCAGGTGGCGGTGTCTAGTAAAGTTTTGGGGTCAAAAGCTGACATTTATTTTAGAAATAAAAATACATAAACTACAACTTTTCTACAATGTTTCTGATTCATATATCATTTTTTTTATGGTCTATTTATTTTCTATTCTGTTTACTGAAACATACTTGTTGATATAACAGCCCTGTAGCGAGACAACAAGAAGTTGCCTCTTCAGGATCTGAAACTGGAAAGCAGGGTGGGGTCATATGTAGTCACACTCATTAATGCATATGGAAACTGCACATCTACTTAATTATTACTTATTTATTTGTTTTTTGTACATGCCTGGGTGTGATTGAAGGATCAAGGATTCCGTGAAGGGATTGATGGTCTAAAAACATTCTGGAAGAAACTATTAATTTAAAAAAAGACTATGTAGACAATAAAGATATTTAAAATGAAACAAATTTTGTTTGGACGCAATTGAACTCTTTTCTTGTATTTACACAACGTTTTAGCCGATCCATCCTTCAGTCCTCATCATGTGTAGAATCCATAAGAAAAGAGGAAACAAAAACATTCAGAAAATGGGAACAGAAAGTCATAGCCAAAAGGGAGGTAGAAAAGTCTGGTATGGCAGATCATATTTGGAGAGAGAAGGGCATACATTACCCATTACCCCCCTCCATACACACACATCATTAGATGCTGCACAATTACAGCCTTGTGCCAATCTAAGTTAAACTTTGTAAACACACACACACACACACACACACACACACACACACACACACACACACACAAGTTAGTAAGTTTGTCTGAATGACTATTATTAATGTAGTGAGTTCAATCCTTACTGGTTTCCCATCAGCTGTGGCCATAGTAAACAAATCTTGCCATGTGACCCCCACTGATAATGACTGTTGTAGACTATTCAGTAGTATGGTGTGTTTTAGACTTACTGGGTGTCCCATTATTATGGCCTTGTGCCAGACAAAGTTAAGCTTAGTTAATATAGGATTCCTTAGTAGTTAGCAAGCTAGTCTAACCAACCATCACTACTGTACTTTTGTGAAGGAAAGCGCAATTTTGTTTCGATGGTTGGCAATATCTAAATTCTCTTCTTGTTCATGACAAAAATCCACTTGGAAACTCAGCCACTTGGGATATTTTTGTGAAGTCATGTTGACAGAATATCTTATCAACCACTTCAGGACAATCATTGCTTTCAGTGCCTTCTTCACCATCTATGAATTGTCTTAAATCATTATCTGATTCACTGCCAGAGTAAGAAAACCAAATACCAAGAAATTTATATTTCTATCAGCAGCAGCAGCAGCAATTGTGGGCCTTCCCCAAGGTCTCATTTTGTAAGTGTAAGACATGGGGAGGTGGGGTGACCCTGCCACACTGGCCTATAATGGGTTGGCAGGGGTCAAGTGATCTTATTTTGCCAACTCAGTCTTGGCCTTCTTGACAACATAGAACATACTCAGTACAGTCCTTGACTTCTTCACTGCAAGTTTTTTGAGTTAAATAACATTGACATCTGCCTGGTTTATATAAGAAAACAATTATTTTCTCATCTCTTGATAAGAAAGCAAGAACTTTTCTTGATGACAAAAATGGAGGTGTTTAACAATACAATGTAAGAGAGCAGAATCGCATCTTTGTAAAGGGAATTTGTCACTGTCTTCATCAAATGTTTTTTTTGTTGTGTTTTAAAATTATTTTGATTATTAGTAAAATGGATTGATTCCCTGTACCAAAGCAAATTATTTCCCGAGAGTTAGGATCCAACAGTCACGGTAATCACTAAAAATTGTCAAAAAATTGTTTTAAAAGATATTTTTGATTTTATTAAAAAAAAACTAATGCAAAAGAATAAAATATCATAAATATTTAAATTGAAGTACAAAGATTAATCAAATGAATCAAAGTTGGATTATTATGGGTTTCCTTTAGTGTGACAGAAAAGCAATAAACGAACAACAGGAACAACAAGGAACAAACAAATATATAAAAACACATCAATAATTATTATATGCATTTGGATATGAGTGGCCATGCATGATAAGTGTCCAATGAACCATTTTTGAAAAGTTGATACAAGGCTCATTTTTTTATTTTGAAGCTTGAGCACTCTTTGAATCATAATGCAGAGTAGTCAAGCTTTAAAAAAAATGAGCATTGCAGCTCTAAAAATAACGAAAATAGCAACTTTTTAAAATGGTTTGTATGGCACTTATTATGCACAGCCACTCATATGTGTGTGGTTGTGTGTGTGTATCTATCTATCTATCTATCTATCTATCTATCTATCTATCTATATAATGAACAGTGTGACTTTTGTGTTTGTTCCTTTGTTTTTCTATCCATAACCTGCTACCTATCCTAGGTTCAGCCTATGGTCAAGTTACTCGTATACACAAATTTCTGCTTGTAGGGTGCAACCGTTTAGGAATCTATCAAACATAAAGTTAGAAACAAAGAAACAAACATTTGTCGTCTTTAAGTATTAGATGTATATGAGTGCATATTTGTGTATGTGTGTGTTTATGTGTGTATATATATATATATATATACATACACACACACACATATATATATCATCATCATCATCATCATCATCAGCCGTTATAAGTCCACTGCTGGACGAAGGCCTTTCCCATCTCCTTCCATGACAACCTATCTTGTGCTAATCTCTGCCAAGTCTTACCGGCAAACTTTTCTATCTCGTCCCTCCATCTTGTGTCTGGCCGTTTCCTACTTCTTTTACTATCCCATGGGCACCAATCTGTTAATCTTTTCCCCCATCTATTGTCATCTCTTCTCGCTAGGTGGCCGGCCCATCTCCACTTTTGTTGTTTAATTAGTTGTATAATATCCTTTACTCTAGTCTTTTCTCTGATCCATGTTGATCTTTTTCTATCTCTTAGCGTTACCCCTAATATATATACAGATATATTTAGATATGCATCTAAAATATGCAGTACTAAACCTCTAAGTAAAGCAATTTC
>VCCN01006506.1:62205-73527 GCA_006491835.1 Architeuthis dux
GTTGTTCTTGTTCTTGTTACGCTAGGAAAACAAAGTCAACTCTAGATTATGTACTGGAGTTTGACAATACATGATTTGTACCATTCAATTTATAAATATAATAGTTTTAATGTTTCAAATTCTAAAAGAATTTTAAAAATCATTAAATAAAAAAAATTCATTCTAATTTGTCAGTTCAAAAAATGATTTTAAAAAGATGGTAAGTTAAAAACAAAGAAGAAACCAAAACAAGAAAGCAGACATTTTTATATAATTTCTATAATTATTGCTTATTTCTTCTTCTAGAAATTCATTGAATGTTTCTTTTATGAATAAGAAAAACAATCTTCATGTATTATTATACATTGATTTACTCAGCTGTGTGGATAAAAGCATTGGTTAAATGTATCTAGTAACATGCCTGGTGAGAGTTCAATCCCTCGGTCGGGTAGAGCAGAAAAGTCATGTGTTATGGTTCAGGTAGACAAGCGACATCGCAAGCATGAATTAACTGATACAAGATATCCTATGACATGGACAGTGGAATGAGAACAATCTACCCCCGTGGATTAAATAAAGGGTTCATTTTGAAATTACAAGAAAGTTATTGAGTTGGACAGACACATGAAGAAGGCCTAAACGTTGTGACTATAACAACCAAGCTGAGGACACTAGTCCGAGTAAATCAGTATATAATAACCTTTATGTATAATGAAAAATAAAGAAAAGAAAGATTAGAAAAGCCAAATAGTAAAAATTAACAATTTACTTGATTTAAGAGTGAATAACAATAAAAGATGTAACTAAAATTTACTACTATAGCATTTTATGTAAAAACAGAATAATTATATCCTTACCTTTTGTGCTAGGTGTTAGTTTTATGTTGCCCGGACAAAATGGCTTCTATGATATTCACCAATTTTTAATCGACTGGACTGGATGAGGTTAGCTTTTGCAAACCTTTGCTAATGACAAATATAGATTATAAAATTTTCCCATCACCTCCTCGTCTAATCCCAGATTACTGATCTGAGTATCAAGCTAATCCACCTACAGTTGAATCGATCATCCTCCCTTCCTACCCATCCTGGCTTTAGACATTGAAAGTTCAACACATTATGGAATTATGTGCTCAGCACACAAGTGAGATATGCAGGGGAGAACTAGAAAGTACTAAAAGGTAGAACTTGTGGAAAGAGGTGGAAGGGCAGGGGCAGATCCAGGATTTTGAACAGGGGGGGGGGTCCAAATGGAAAAATAATTTTATAAATAAATATGTGAATATTACCCCAAAAAATTGACCCAAATTTTGAGTGGAAAAACATTTTTCTTTTAAATAACTCGAGTTACACATGGTCATATTCGGGGATTGGTTTAATAACTGTCTATCTTCAAAAATTGCTGATTAATTAAAGGCAGACATCTTACTTATATTAGATGGGGGGAAAAAAATTTCTTTTTAATGTTAATTTAAGAATAATGGGATTATTTGGGTTTTTTATTTACAAAACTTCTCTATCTAGATAGTTAAAATAGATTTTTTAAATTATCGCTTTGCCTGAACAGGGGGGTGGGGTGTCCAGACTCCCTGAATCTATCCTTCTGGATCCACGCCAGGGGAGGATGAAGAAAAAAGATTGGACAAGAACAGGGGTGTAGCTAGAGATTTGATGAAAAAGGAAAATTTGCAATAAATATTTATATCTATCTTTTATTCATGCAATTCATGTATGTACAAATATATCCTTGTTATTATGTCAGTAGAAATGCAGTAGGAGAACTACTATTAAAGCCCCCCCCCCTTCCCCCCATTGGGGCTGCACTTTCAACTCCTGATAAAGGCTTGGAAGATTACTGGTTGAAACTTTATGATAAAAACAGTAATTGTAAGATCATAATAGTATGACATGTCACTCAATTAAAGCAAAAATCACTTGTATGAGATAAATGCTGAATGTTAGTTAATCACTGCTACCCACAACAGACTGATTTAAACACTGTTGCTGGGTTTAGGTTATTCATGTGTTCTGACATTTATATCTATCTATCTATGTGCCTATCTAGGTATCTGGACTTCACCCAACCCTAACTGTTCATAGTAGACACTTGAAATCTTGCGCACACACTCCCCTCAATGAGTAGGGAAAATTCTTTTTTTTGTTCTTTGAAACCCCCCCCCCCCCTAAATAGGTTTGGAGAGGGGTGAGTGGTGTCAATATGCAATGTAAGTTTATGCTAAAAATGATGGGATTATTTACATATGTACAAATTATACAAATGTATATTTTAGTATAAATTTATTTATTGCAAAAAAATGCACACCTTGAATGAAATTTATTTTTCTGTGGATTTTCTAAAACCCTTCATATTTTTCTGTTTTTTAATAATTTTAGAATAAGGGTAAAAATGGATTTGTTTTTAACATGAGAAAAGCATCAGTTTTATTCATAAAAAAACAGAGATGCCTATATTTGTTTTCTTTCCTACTATGAAGACATCATCATCAGCAGCAGTAGTGGTAGTAGTAGCAGTGGTGTAGATGCAAACACACAGAAATATAGTTGATTGCTATAACATACTGGAACATTCAGACACAAGTTTTGCTTTATTTCCTTCCTCTCTTTCTGTTTGCTTTAGCATGACAGAAACCAACAAACCAACAAAAAAGTAACATTTGCTTTTATATAATGTATGTAGGAAGTCAGAGAGCGGAAACAGTCCAAATACCAGTAATTGGTAGAGCAATGTCGGGGGGGGGGGGCTTGTGAACCATCAAAGTGGGTTGTAGGGGCTTTGCTGGCCAATCTCTATGCAAAGTCAGCTTGGTATTAATGGGGCCTCAAAAAGAAAAGCCATCAAAGCTGCCATGGAGGCTGCAGAGAGGGCCTCCAGATGGATCAGGATGCATTTTTATAGTAAAGTCATTAGCAATGTATTTCTATAGTAACATCATTTTCAATACATTTCTATAGTAAAAGCATTAACAATCCAATTACAGTATACAAAGAATAGCCCTAGTCTCTCTGTAATGCTTGCCTTAAATTCTGCCCATTGACAATCCCTTTCTACCTGATTTTCAATGCATTTCTATAATACAATTTTTAGCAATGCGTTTCTATAGTAAAATCATCACCAGTACAATTTCATAGTATAATCATTAGTAATACATTTGATTGATGTCTATCAGCATCAGCTCAGGCCTGAGGGCTATTCCACATGACCATCTTCTGCAACCCATTCAGAAATGCCTGCCTTTCCTGGATAGGCCTTGTTGGCCTCTTGAGGGCCTGCAATTGGTGTGGAAAACCTTCCCAAATCTTTGTTCATGAAGCCAAACCATGATGATGATCAGTGTTAAGGCTTGATTTTTTTAGACACTAAGAAATTAAAATTGAGCTGCTATTATATGAATTTAGATATTTAGTCTCACTGAAGAATTCATAGTGCAGCAGAGAGCTATGTCAATCTAAGAACCATTGTATAAGTACCTACTGTAGCATGTTGATTACCAACCTCATCTTATGGATGAATTTGCTAGTGTGCTGAGTTTACCCCACTGCTGTGACCTTGGCGGAAATGAGATTATCTCCCCTATGTCCTAGCTAACTGTTGGCAACCACAAAATATCTCCAAAAGTTCTCTGTCTGTCCACACAATATCTCCAATTAAATTTTGTGGAAGGATGTGCAATAGAAAAAGTGGTTAAATTTTGGAGCGGATCCATCAACAATTACCTTCCCTATGTTATAGCTATCACTTCATACAGGTGTTTCTTTTTAAAATAAGGGTTTATTACTGGCTTCCATACCATGTGGTAGAAAAAGATCACATGACCAGAAGTGAGTCTGGCTAAAAAAATTCTAAACAAGTGGGATGATACAAGCAGCTTAGAATGGCTAATCCTCTCACAGATGGAGAATTGTCCACCCAAATTGATTAAGAGTGCACTTTTAAGAAACTATATTTATCTGACTGTAACTTCAGGCTAGTCTCAACTCAGATCTTTATTCATTTTCATTTGCATTCATTCCTGACCACTGACAATCCTTTTCTTACTGATTTTCAATGCATAAAATCTGGCTGCCTGTCTCGAAAATCAGCACTTTCAACATTTTAAATTCTAGGCTTGAACCCTGACTGGTGGGAAATACACAACTAACTTTCCCACCAAGTAGGCTTATATATATGTGTGTGTGTGTGTATATATGTGTGCATGTGCATGTGTGTACACGCACATAAACACACACATATACAGTGGCAAGCAAAAGTGTTCAACCCCCTTGGAAATTTTCATATTTTCTTGCAACCTGTAATCTAAATGGATTTCAAATACTGAGATCATGTGACTGATCATGTGACACTCAGATTGCACACAGGTGGACTTTATTTAAATAATTATGACTTGGGAAGATTATTTGTTGCATCTGATCTTATTTAGGGGCTTTATAGCAAAGGGGTCTTATACTTATGCATCATAAATAGGCATCACTGTTTTTCTCATATTAAAAAAGAAATTAATTTTTTACCCAATTCTGTTGCCTTATTGTTTTAAAATTATTAATAAACAGAAAATATGAAGATTTCTAAAATATTGTCAGAAAAATAAATTTCATTCGACATATGGATTCTTCTCATTTACAATAAATACATTTATAAAAATATATTTGTATAATTTATCCACACCACAAACAATGATTAAAAGATGTCTGACAAAATTCAGACAAGATTTATTTGGAATTGTTATAAAACAATTAGCAACATTGATTAAAGAAGAACCATAAGAAAAAGTTGACATCATCATCATCAGTATAAAACACTTGAATGTTAAAGGAAATTAACTAAATGTTGTCAAAAATTGTGTAAACAACATTGCCGGTTTTGAACAGAGTCTGTTCTTTTTCTTGTTTTCAGTTATATGACTAAAAACTAACTTTTAAATCTGGTCCCTGATTGAATAGCTTATAGGTTACACCTCTCTATTCCCATTCCATATGAAATATCTCCATTAGTTCATTTTTTAAATGATGTATAAGGCCTTTTATGCAAATATTTGTATAGATATAAGCTCCTTATTAAGTTGTATTAGGAAATTCCATTTGATAATTCAAGTCCTTAATCTCTTAATACTAATCTACAAGATTTGTTCTGTGTATTTTGTTTTTATATAATAAAATATATTTAGCTGGGATTTTTTCCCCCCTAAATTTGTCACAATAGCCATACTTTATGTTCCCAAAACAAAAAATCAAGCATAAAATTTCTGAATTTTAAAATTAAAAACTTAAATGAAGAAAATAAAAAATACTAGCCTTTCAAGGGAAATTACGAATCACTGCCACCCATATATCACTCGCCTTTTGTTGGCTGTGATCTCTAAAAAAAGGCTGAATTTAAAAAAAACATTAGGAACAAACTAGTAACCAATTTAGCATAAACTTACATTGCATATTAAACCCCCCTCTAAAAACCTATTTAGGGGGGAATTTAAAAAAATAAAAAAACATTTTCCCTACACATTGAGTGTGTGTGCAAAATTTCAAGGTTCTACAATGAATGGTTAGGTAGGGCGAAGTCTGGATACATAGATACATAGATTGATACATATAAAATGTCAGAACACATGAATAACTTAAACCCAGCAATAAACCAGTGTTGTGGGTAGCAGTGATTAATAAAAGATAGGAATATATGAGATAAGCAAATATATATAAGATATACACATACGTATGTGTGTGTGTGTGTGTGTGCGTGTCATTTGAACACATCTGTTCTATCGAGAACTTCATCATCAATGACTTTTTGCATCATTAAAAACATTTCTTTTTTTCTGACTTTCTTTGATGTAAGACCCCTGCAAAAATGAATAGTGATATTTTCAGGCAAGATTAAAGTTGATGGATGACCTGAGCAATTAGTTAAAATTGAAAAATTAAATTCAATTAATTAAAAATGAATTTAATCACTTGGGAGCAGCTGACGAGATATCTCTCGTAAAAAATTTCTTTGTCCTGGGTTTTTATACTCTGGCAGTGAATCAGATAGTGATTCAAGATAAGTCATAGATGGTCAAGAAGGTAGTGAAAACTGTCCTGGAGTGGTTCTTTTCTCAGACTTTCTTTGATGCAATCTATTTAAAACAAGGTTATCTCTGACAACTACTATCTCTCTTGACCCACTTTCAAATTCCAAAAATGAGGCTAGTTTTGATTTCTGCCTACACAGGTCAAATCCTGTTAAATCAAACCAATAAAAAGGCTCTGAAGGAAATTAAATCCCATCAGACCATACTAGTATAACAATTCTTTTAAGATCTGAGATACCCAGAGTTTATATATATATAGGGACATAACCTTTGGGGTTTCTCTCAAGTCAATTACTATGTAGTAGTTTAGTTTGCTTTAGAGTTTTGGAGATTGAACTCTGAAACTTTCAAACTACAGCCAAAATCTTTTTAACCTAAAGCCATAACGATAAGTATCAACTAGGGTGTATGGGATCTGGAATCCCATGGGTTAAGTTGATTGTAAAGGGATTAAGGCTAGAAATAATCTGAAAATGATAATCTTTGATCTCTAAGAACCAACAATATTGCTGTTGATGACCACTTAGACAAAAAGAATAAAGTTTGAACTTTTTATATAAGTCACATTTGGAAAATCCGGTACATTCAGGAAAGTCACATTTGTACAAAGGTTAAGTAAGAACTGGTAAATAAAACAGATTGTGTTCCGAATGATAAACAAAAATTTTTGTCTGACCAAAGGTTAATCAGATAAAGGATTTATTTTGAGAGGCTTACCGTCTTATTGGAAGACATTTCAATAAGATATTTATTCATGCAGTAGGTGCCAGACATGATGTCCACAAATTTAACATTTAATGACCCAACAGGTTCAATTAAACCAGTGGTTCCGAACCATTTTGAGTCATTCCCCACATTTGTCAATAAGATTATTAGTATTCCATTTATTAAGTTGCAACAAAGAATAATTTCAAATAATAACTTTATTTTATATATAATTAGATAGCTTCATACTAAGAATTAGTTTAATTTTATAATTGTACAGCTGCTTCTATGTCTTTATTACTCAAAGAAATCAAGCAAAAATAATTAGAACATATCATTTGAAATTCCAATTTATTACAAAACAAAATAAGAATTCTGCTATTGTAACTGATAAACACATCTATAAGAACAAAGAAATCACCTCCAAAATATGTTATATAATGTAGAAGAACACATTAAACTTTATTAGGGTATTTAATGGACAAAATTATCTGGCCAAAAGGCAAACTAGAACATATCTTGAAATCTGAAATTGATTCATGGAAAAACTGTAAGCTCACAGGAAATAAAGCATACATTAACTACAATGTAAACAGTGGTTAATATTTCATAGGCCTCCCTGTTTTTGATCACAGCAGTCATTCTCCTGAACATTGTCTCAATTGATTCTGGTTTAGAATTTCCCAATGGTTTTCAATCGGATTAAGGTCAGGGGACTGGAGAGGTCACTTGAAGACATCAAAACACTGGACATCAGGGAACACTCTTGTTGCTCATGCAGTATGTTTGCCATATAATAATTCACTCACTTGTAGCTATTGTACCAAATAGTGATTCAATAAGTTGATGCAATTGTGCCAAATAGTGATTCACTCATTTGTAGCAATTGAGCAAAATAATGATGCACACACATGTAGCAATTGTGCCAAATAGTGATTCAGTCACTTGTAGCAATTGTGCGAAATAGCGATTCACTCAATTGTAGCAATTCTACGAAATAGTGATACACATACTGGTAGCAATTGAGCCAAATACTGATGCACATACTTATAGCAATTGTGCCAAATAGTGACTCAGTCACCTGTAGCGATTGTGCCAAATAATAATGCACACACTTGTAGCAATTGTGTCACATATTGATTCACACACTTGTAGAAATTGTGCCAAATAGTGATTCAATCACTTATAGCAATTGAATCAAATAGTGATTCACTCACTTGTAGTAATTGTGCCAAATAGTGATTCACTAAGTGTTAGCAATTGTGCCAAATATTGATTCACACACTTGTAGCAATTGTGTCAAATAGTGATTCAGTCATTTGTAGCAATTGTGCCAAATAATGATTCACTCACTTGTAGCAATTTACCAAATAGTGATGCACAGACTTGTAACAATTGTGCCAAATAGTTATTCACTCACTTGTAGCAATTGTGCCAAATAATGATTCACTCACTTGTAGCCATTGTACTAGTGATTCACTCACTTGTAGCAATTGTGCCAAATAATGATGCACACACTTGTAGAAATTGTGTCAAATAGTGATTCACACACTCATAGCAATTGTGCGAAATAGTGATTCACTCACTTATAGCAATTGTGCCAAATAATGATTCACTCACTTGTAGCAATTGTATCAAATAGGGATTCACACACTTGTAGCTATTGTACCAAATACTGATGCACTCATTGTAGCAATTCTACCAAATAGTGAGTCACTCACTTGTAGCCATTTACCAAATAGTGATGTACACACTTGTAACAATAGTGCCAAATAGTTATTCACTCACTTGTAGCAATTCTACCAAATAGTGATGCACACACTTATAGCAATTGTGCCAAATAGTGACTCAGTCACTTGTAGCAATTGTGTCAAATAGTGTTTCACCCATTTGTAGCAATTCTATGAAATAGTGATTCACTCACTTGTAGCCATTTACCAAATAGTGATGCACAGACTTGTATCAATTGTGCCAAATAGTTATTCACTCACTTGTAGCAATTGTGCCAAATAATGATGCACATACTTGTAATGATTCACTCATTTGTAGCAATTCTACCAAATAGTGACGTACACACTTGTAACAAATGTGCAAATAGTTATTCACTCACTTGTAGCAATTCTACTAAATAGTGATTCACTCATTTGTAGCAATTCTACCAAATAGTGATTCACTCACTTGTAACTATTTATCAAATAATGATGCACAGACTTGTAATAATTGTGCCAAATAGTGATTCACTCACTTATAGCAATTGTGCCTAATAGTTATTCACTCATTTGTAGCAATTGTGCCAAATAATGATTCACTCAATTGTAGCCATTTACCAAATAGTGATGCACGCACACATTGTGCCAAATAGTTATTCATTCACTTGTAGCAATTGTGTCAAATAGTGATTCACACACTTATAGAAATTGTGCGAAAAAGTGGTTCACAAATATACAGAAATAATTTTAATGGTCACTTTTTAAATTCAAAAGTAATATTAATATAAGGATAAACATCTTCTGCAGCAAATATCACCAATGTTCTAAAATGCTGAAAACAGCATGGGTCCCTATACCAAAAGATTGCCAAAAAATGGTATCTTTAGATCGAGAATAACGTTATTTGAACGTTGTATATTTATACTTTTCAGAGCCTTTGCATGAGTTTTTAGAGCATTTCCTGGAAATTAAATCTATCCAATTTTAGCCATTTAAAAAAAATCTAGGCATTTTTAGCCATTAATTTAAAAATTCAGACATTTTATGCTTGATTTTTAATGTTAATGATTTTTTGTTTTGGGAACATAAAGTATGGCTATTGTGACAAATTTAGGGGGGAAAAAATCCCAGCTAAATATATATTATTATATAAAAACAAAATTGTCAGAACAAATCTTGTAGATTAGTATTAAGAGATTAAGGACTTGAATTATCAAATGGAATTTCCTAATACAACTAAATAAAGAGCTTATATCTATACAAATATTTGCATAAAAGGCCTTATACATAATTTAAAAAATGAACTAATGGAGATGGAGCTATTTCATATGGAATGGGAAGTAGAGTTAAGATAGAGAGGTGTGACCTATAAGCTATTCAATCAGGGACTTGTCCAGATTTAAAAGTTAGTTTTTAGTCATATAACTGAAAACAAGAAAAAGAACAGACTCTGTTCAAAACCTGCAACGTTGTTTACACAATTTTTGACAACATTTGGAAACATTTGTTTCTGTAATTAAACTATTTGTATCCAATTGATTTTAAAAAAGAATAATGTAAAGCTGTTAAGATAATTTTTTTTAAAAGACTCTCTGAAAATGGACACTGGTTTTTCTCGAGCTTGTGTGTCTCTATCTACAATTACAATATGAGATATGTTCAAAAATGTCTTAGTTTCTTAAATTACGAACGTTTGTTACATTTTAAAACAATTCCAAAATTAAATAATATTATGTAGTGTGACGTAAAAAGAAAAAAATATTCCTCTTTCTTCGCACACTCTCTCTTCGCTTCCTTTCTTATGAACGCTTTCAACATTTTTCAGTTTGGTCTGAAAGAAAGTGATTTTGGCATTCATAGACCTGTTGACATTTGTAAAAAAAGTTTTTAAAAAAAAGGGATATTTGGAAGAAATTATCCATGAGCATCGGTACAAACAATCACCCTGTTCTATCAGTAATGCTTACATTGAATTCTGACCATTGACAATCCCTTTCTTCCTGATTTTCAATAGTAAAATCATAAGCAATTCATTTACATCATACATATAATAGCCCTATTCTGTCAGTAATGCTTGCATTAATTCCTGACCACAGACAATCCCTTCCTTCCTGATTTTCAATGCATTTCTATAGTAAAATTGTTAGCATTGCATTTCCATTATCCTAATAGAATTCACTAAATTTATCATTGAGTTTTAGAGATTGAATTTGAAGCTTTCAAGCTACAGCACAGATTTTGTAACCCAATGCTACAACCATAAGAGTCACCTAGGGTGTATATCAGTGTTTCCCAAACTTTCTCAGACTACCCCCCATACCCCCTTTTAGAGCATATATTTCATCAGCATCCCCCACCCACCCAAATTGAAAATTAAATTTTAATAAAATTTAATAAAAAGAAATTTAAGCATTTATTGTTATAACCAGAAATAGAATTGTACAAAAAATGACTTGAAAAACTAATACAAAAATAATTACAAGACTAATCTTTCCACATCCAACTCAATATTAGTAAGCAGCATCCTTAAATCATCCTGTTTGATTATTTGTAGTCTGTTTCTCTTTTTAGTCGGTGCGACTAAAAAGAGAAACAGACTACAGCACCCCGCTTGAGTCTTGCAGCAGCCCCGAGGGGGTGTCATTGCCCACTTTGGAGATCACTGGTGTATGTGATCTGAAAGCTAAAAGCTAAACGGTTAGGTTGATTGTAAATTATTAAAATGAGAATTATTCTGAAAATGATAATCTCTGATTTCTGAGATATTGCGGTGATGACCGCTTAGGATAAAAAGAATAAAGTATGAAGGGAATTAAATCCCATCAGACCATACTAGTATAACAATTC
>VCCN01006506.1:76094-90415 GCA_006491835.1 Architeuthis dux
TGATGATGATATATATAATCTAGTTATATATATTGTCACATAGATATATATATATATGCTGTGAGTAATTACTTAGGGTAGTCCTTTCTAAACTAAATTGTCAATCAATAATAAAACTAAAAAAGTTGCTAAACTTTAGTTTATATTGCAGTTTTAAATGTTTCAGATTCAGGGCATTAATTAGCCCTCATTGGACTAATTTCAGAAATGTATCTTTTTACAATTTACAATTTATCTTTTTATACCTTTTGATTCTGTTTGATATTTATTGAGATATCATAAAATTAAATAAGGGAATGGGGGTTCTTATGTAAAAAAAACTATTTCCATTATTTTTTTAGTTACTTTTTCATAAATAAATTCAGTAATCAATGAATAAATACCAAAAGTTTTACTAAATTTCATTAATTAGTTGAATTTTAGTAGATTTTTAAAATGGGAGTGTATATTTGGTCCTGAAAATTTTCCAATTGATTTTCTGTGTTCTTTTAACAAATGTAAACACAAATTTCCAAAAAACAAATAACCCTTGTTTCTATATAATGGAAGGAAATAATTTTTATATCAGATTTTTCGGGGTTAAATTTTAAAATAATGTAGCAAGAAGCTAAAGCAACAGAGGCAGATGTAGTAACAAATGCTCCCACTTACTGTGAATGCAAGATGGCTGGTCGTAGCAAAGGGAGAATTTTGGTTGCATTTCTGAGTCTGTTATCAAATGTAGTTAGGAGCAGTGTCCACGTCACATGGTTTATACATCTATGGTTAAATAGTAGGGCAGACTTGGCTCTCTAGCCATGATTGGCAACTACTGTAGGAGATGGACAACTCTGAACTCCGATCCCAAAAACCAGCCTGAAACGGAATGGGCTCCATCAGGCTATCTCACCCTGGACACACCCATGATGGAATCATCTGTAGTAGTGCCCCAACGATCCTGCACTGGGTTACGAAATAAAATAAAAAATCACCCCTCCACCCTGATAAAAAAAAGAAATTCATTTCAAGTGACCAAATAAAGATTTATTAATCTTTTTATTTTCTTGACGCCTTCTGTAATTATTTACGACAGCCAATTCTGAATTCCAAAAAGAAAATCAAAATTTATGGCTCGTTCGTATCTTGTTTAAAAACATGACAAACTTTACTGAAATCTTTCAAATCATTTTTCAACACAAAATCAGAACAGAGCAAGAAAAAATGAAAACAAAAAATTCCCAAGAGCTTGTGAAAAACGAAAGAGATGTCCTGCCCATATTGTAGAGTTAGTCAACAGTTCCCTGATTTAGGGGCTGGCCAATTGATTGTTGCTGTTGGTACTCTTGCAAACCCTACACTTTTTTTGCTTGGACAGGGACTGCAATTGACATCCCTCTTCTCAGATGGAGCAGCAGGACTTTGGACAAGTGGTTGCACTATCTCTTCAGTCCTGCCCATGTCTTGGAATGGGGTCTTCGGAGTCGATGGTTTGCTGCTTGGAACCATTTCTACCGCAGCATTAGTTGTTATTGGTGGTGCAAATTCTGATTCTCTTGAAAATGTTTTGACTGATTTTGTGGCAATGTCGGGTTCTTGTAGACCCAAAGGTGTTGGAATGGAGACTTTATTGAGCGAAGGTGATTCATCCCTTTTTAGTCCACAGAGTGGAGACTTTGGGGTCTGTAGTTTGCTGTCAGGAACTGTTTCTGTAACCACCTCTGCAGAATTTCTACTATTCACTTCCTCATTTTGTATGGTTGGTGATTGATTGTTCGAAGCCTGTCAAAAAGTCAAAAGAAAATATTTGCAAATGAAGTGGATTAATTGTGTATTATTAATCACCACTACCCACAACACGGGCACAAACTATTGACCAATTTAGCATAAACTTACATTGCATATTGAAACCCCCCTCTAAAAACCTATTTAGGGGTGAATTTAAAAAAGAAACAAAAGACCATTTTCCCTACTCATTGAGGGGAGTGTGTGTGCAAAATTTCAAGTTTATACTATGAACAGGTAGGGATGGATGAAGTCAGGATACATAGATACATATAAATGTGCGAACACATGAATAACCTAAACCCAGCAATTAACCAGTGCTGTGGGTAGTGGTGATTAATAATAAGCAAGGCTGGGCCTAGGGTTCCTGGTTCCCCTGACAAGCTGGACTAAATTACAGTATTATCTTGTAACCTCACCTCATCCCACTTATCTTCTCTCCTAGGCCCCAGCTATTGTGAGCACTCTATCTCATCAAACAAGCTAAGCCTGACTGAGCTTGTCGTTGTTCATGAGAATTTCCTTTGCCAATTGTTTCTCTTGGTTCCTCCACAACAGAGATATTTTAACTGTCAGATGATATTCCTGAAAAAATCAAGGAATTTTCTTATTTTTACTTTTTATTCTGTTTATTTTATTCATTTTATCCTACTGTTTCAAACACATGATAGGCACCTTCTAGCAATTGGAGCCCTGGGTGACAGCACTGCATGTATTGCCAGTACATGATAATAAGAGCTGTGTCTGTCAGACTTATAGTATCTGTATACACAGCAGCACAAGGCAAGTAAGAAAATATGAACTTACTCTCTGTTGACAGACACTCACAAACACTTATATACAAACTATAAACAATTCACTTTCCTTAGAACCCTCACTTTATTAGTATTTGCATGACAATCAAACTTTTGTAGTATGCTGGCACATTGTATCTGTTAGTTTCAAAAAAATCTCTCTTGTTATTTTTATGTTTATACAAACCTTTTGTTTTTTATTCATACATCAGCTCTGTCAGATCTTCACTTCGTCATAACAACGTTCCCTTTGTTTTACCTACATAAGTTATTCATAATGTAACTTGGGCAAACTGCTAGCTAGCATACCTACAACTTTACCTACTACTTCTACTAATATTACACGGACCCAAATTATTGTTAGTGGACTTAGGTCAAATTCTAATTTTGGAGTCAGAATAATAGATAACCATAACTATGACCACAATTCAACAGATTGACCTTGTTAAGTGAGGTATCACTGTATATGCATGTATTTGTGTGTGTGTGTGTGGTGCTGATGATAGAATTTATGAACTTTTTTTTTCTTACCTCTGCAACTTTTGGGTTTTTTAATTTTTGTTCAAATTCTTTTCTCATATTTTTCAAGGAATTTGCTGAAGAAGTATGCCGAGCTGTTGTATTTAAGATACTGTTCCCTGTTAAGCACAAAAATAAGGAAATTGAATTGAGGAAAGTCAACACTGGTCATCTTTGGTCCTCAAGAGTAAATGAACTACAATGAACTTTGGCACAAAACCAATTCTTGTCTAAATAGCAGAAAATAAATACAGACATTCACAACAGCATTTTTAAAAAAATTAGTTTTGACTAGGTTTACCTTCATCTTAATTTTCATTGTTTTCATTACAACTTATAACTCGGTCAGTGCGATTGAAAATAATGAGTAATCTTACATACATCCCTCAACCAGAGAGGTATTATTTATGACCAAATTCTACAGCATTGAAACTCAAAATATTTTTTTGTGGGGGTGTATTCATTTTTGGATAGCAACAGTAGAGTTTGGTCATAAATAATACCTGATAATATCCATTTTGATTGTGTAATGTTCCACTAGAAATAATAAAATCCTGCTATGTTTGGTTCAGAAGAAAATTAACTTTCTATAAAAAAAGTGGTAGGGGTGAACTCATTTATGGGCAAACTATGTGCTCATTGAAAAGTATTGCATACACACACACAAAAAGTTATATATATGGATACACAATGCTTTTTATATAGGTGGATACACATTGCTTTTTATATATATGGATACACATTGCTTTTTATATAGGTGGATACACATTGCTTTTTATATAGGTGGATTTCTAAAAAAAGGATTGATAAATGATTTTTATTCCTACCTGGTATTTTTGTAGGCATATCCCAGGTACCAATGAAGCTGCCCCAGGGAGACTCTTTGCTTCGAGTGGCATCGCTCAGTAAATAACCCCTGTCATTTGAGTTGAAAACACTGTAACCTTCATACTTCTTGGGTCGATGCTGGTGGGGAAAAAAGAAATGATTTGAATCTTAATTATGTATTATTAAGTAGTACAGAGGATGTTGCTTCTATCGTGATTCACTTTAGGACAGGGTCTTTTAGATCAGGGCTTCTCAAAGTAGGGGTCTCTCCAGCTGGTCACGTAAAGTTTTTGGGTGTTGCAGAAATATTTGAAAATTACTTTTAAAAGAAGAGTTATGTAAATAGTGTCCCTTTTTATTATCTCTCTACAAAAATGTCCTTCTCTTTCTAATGCTTATTGTAACAATGGCTCCTCAATGCTATTCACTAATTTTTTTTTTTAAATGTTGTTTTTTGTTACATTTTAGTAATTTATTTTAAATAAATAATTTTTTTTAATAATAAACACTGTAAAACTTAATATAGATTATAAATCTTTTGCAATGTTTGATAATCTTTTTGGTAGTTATTTGTTTCTTTGTTTAGTTACTGTTAGATTACTTAGTACCTATTGCTTAATAACAGTGAGTGACGTGTCACAAACAAATTTTGTCTTATCAAGAAGGGTCATGGAAAATTTTGTCTAATCAAAAGGGGTCCCTAATGAAGTTTTACATTCATTGTTATCAACAATTTTATATTATAAAAAATGAATAGAATATTCATTTTTAAAATTCCTTTTAAATAAAGTGTTTAGGGCTGACTGATTTTGATAACAATAACCATTTGATAACATTATCTATGATTATAATAAACGGCTTCATTTCTTATATCCTACTTTGTTGCTCTTTATCATAACACTCAGATGATACTTACATTTATTCTACAACTGTTAAATAAGCAGAATAGATTGGAAATAAAAGAATAAACTTCCAGTTAGCTTTTGTAGCCTAATTGGTTAGGTGCTGTCCCTGTAAGACAAGCTCCCAGGGATAAGGAATACAAGTTTAAAGCTTATTCTTTATTTTCCATAATGGTGCTCACAAAATTGTCATAGAATAAATGTAAGAATGACCTGAGTTTTGCGATAAAGAGATGGAATGCTAATGAGTCTTCTAAAAGATATAGAAGGTGTCTTTGTACACATGAAGAAGGCTGAAGAATGGATCTGCTGAAATGTGGTAACAACAAAAGCAACACTAAGAATGAGTTCAGTAGTCTGAATAACACTGTGAATGATAATGACTCTTCTGAAAATTATAGGAGGTACATAGAGCGAAAGTAGAGCGTTCATATAAAAACTTTTTGTGAGCTGAAATGACGTAAAGCAAAGAAACAATTACCATTAATTTATATGGAAGAAATCTTTGAGCATTCCCAGACAAAAAAAATGATGATGATGGTATGTTAGGCTGAGTCGTCGGAGGTTAGGGTGGTGGGAGGTACTGGAGACTGCTATGTAGGAGAGAAAAGAAGAGGGTGCACACTGCCTCTATAATGGCTTGCAGCAAAAAAAACACTGAACGTTATTTTTGCTTTTTTCGTAAAAAGCAAAAAAGTGGTGTAAAGCAAACTTTCAAAAAGTGGGGGGTGGGGGGTACCTTTACATAGCAAGCCTTGTCTCTTAATTCTCATCTCGATGTTTCCAAGGTTAGACAGACTGAAAAGCCAAAAGAAATAATGGACAGAAAGTGTAGTAACTGTTACCTCAACTTTGGTCTTAGGAACTTGCCAGTTCTGCAGCTGACTTGATTTGAAAGCTCCTTCATACTGCCAGGAAAGAAGGAAGAATAATCAGACACAACAACAAAACAAATCAATAAACAACAAAGAGAAAAAACATATTTCCGGGCCTCAAAGGACGCTTCAGCCTCAAAGATATGTAACGTCTATGTATATATATATATGTATGTTAAATCAATAAGTAATGTTTATCTATGTATATGTTAAATCAATAAACACACCAAAGCAAGTTCCCAGCAGCCCCCATTCTGTTACCGGTCCCAGAAACGTGGATCGGAAGTGGTAATGGTGAAGGCTAAGTTCTTTATAGGCAAACAGCCCTGTCAACACACGTCTCTTGTTCCATCTTCTTTTCTTAACACACTAAACATGGTTACAAACCAAATGCATTCGAACAGCTTAAACAGAAAGACCAACAAAGCGAACAAAGGCACAAAGACTAGCAGGGATACCAGTTGCAATACCCAATGTGGAAAATAACTAAAAATATAACCAAACAGAAAAAATATGTTCTTTGATATATTTCTTCTTAACACAATACAACCAAAGAAAAAACAGACAATTATTTACACTATTTACACATGTAAAAGTAGCTGTAACAGAAGAAATATTCTGATGCACAAAAAAGAACAAATGATGTTGTCCTTTAGTTCATAGGGCATCTGGATACACTACATAAGTGCTTCTCCCATTGGGTTCCAGTATGAAAAGGTTGTCCGGGGATTCAACCTTAGAACAACCAATATAAAGTTGTCCATGGGAAAAGCATGGATAAGTCAGGTAAAGGCCAGTGATCATGAGAGATTGCCTTTGTGCATTGTTAAAATTTGATAATTTTAGTCTGAAAACGTTTCTCAGGGTTGCACAACTTTTTACAAACAACAGAAGAAAAAAAATCAATTTTTTTAGCCTCTAAAGTTCTTTCGTTTGCTCCCAAATGCTATTTTAACCTGAGCTGGTCTCCATCACCTATCCTATCCTGTTTTTTTTGCCCAGGTTAACCCCACTTACTAAATTACCTCCAAGAATGGAATTTAAGTTCATTTAATCCCAAACTGACATCTGGGACAATTCTGCATAAATGAATGGTTGAAATTTACTAACTACCCAATTGAATTTGACCTTATCAGACTAGCAGGGATAACCCAACGTAAAAATTGAGTAAAAATGACCAGAATGATGGTATTAGTGAGGTAAAAAGAAAAGTTTGTGTTTCAGAACGAACTGAATATTATGCTATAAATTGCATTAGTTGGCTAGAAATGACCAGAAAAGATCTCAGATTACCTCGATTGACCTCCAGGATAAACCTCTCATTTCCTATAACTTTTGCCATGTAAAGATGAACACCTATGCCAGATTTCTGCATCCTAAGTGCTAGAAAATGGCTAGAAATGACCAGAAATTACATATGATGACCTCGAATGACCTCTGATGGCAAAATCACATTGCCAAATACTTTGGACATGAACAAATTGACCACTATGCCAAATTTCAGTTTCATAGGTGCAAAACTGTAGCCAACAACTCGGAAAATTGGCTAGAAATGACCTCTGGTGACCTTCAATAACTTCTGAGTTCAACCTCACATAGCCTATGTGGAAAGTTGACCTCTTCTCAGTCTATATGCAGAATATTAGGTCGATAGGGTTTGTAGTTTTTGCCGAGTAGAAGCACGGACAAATAAACAAGTGCTCAAATGTTAGTATAGATTTAGTGTTAAACTCTTTTAACATATTGCAGTTTTACTTCTTTTGTCACCTAATAATGTTCCCTTAAAGTCAAGGTTATTTGAGGAGAGTGAAAATACTGTTAATGCTGATATACAACATCTAAATGACTATGAGTTTGTTGGCTCGTCTACTGCAGTATACCGATACGGTAGGTATGAACAAAATCAATAAAAATGTTCAGCTTGAAATTGACACCTGAGAAATCTTAAAATCTGGCAAAAATCAGCACATTATTCATTTTAATAACATTTTGGATACTTATTTATTAAAGGATGAATTTCTTTTTAAAGAATTTTCATTCCAAATTTTAGAGAAAAGTATTTTTTTTTTCATTTGATTCCTACCCCACCTTTTATTTATTTGATGATTTATTTTATTTATATATTCATGTTTTCATTGAGTTTTACACATTTTACAGACAAATCTCTCGAGATATTAATTATGTTTACTTTTTTTTTTCTCTGCAAATTATTAGTTTATTCGATTAATTATAATTTAGACTTTTGATCTTGAAAAAAAAAGATTTTTCATCATTTTTATGAATCTCGAACAAGTCGGCCATGGACAACTCAGCCGCCAATATTTCAAACCCGGACATTTTGTTTTTAAAGGCGAAAATGACAATCTAGACAGGATTTAAAATGAAATAGAATCAAAATATATAAATCTAATGCAATTTACAATAATAAGTTAATTCATGTTTGTTGTTTAGTGTTACTGTTTTATATATCTTTTTTCAACTTTTTATAGCTAATTTTTGTTTATTTTCTCGAGTAATGTTATTTAATTTTTTATTTATTTAATGCACAAAATAGATAAGAGTTGATTGTAAAATAAAGTTGGTGCAACACAAAAGTTTTCACGGCGGAGCAATTAAATTGCTGCAATGTGATGAAATGCAGCCAAAATGTACAGGTTTGAAATATTGGTGGCCAATTTGTCCACCGCCGACTTGTCCAAGTCCAAACTGTCTGGGCTGACTTGTTTGTGGCCGATTTGTCCAGTTACCCATTTTTATTGATTATTTCACTTAATGTATATTTTTTATTCTTTCTATATAGTGCTTCAATTGAATTTTATTTTAAATTATTAAAAGGATGAATAATTAAATCTAGAAAAATGATGAAAAAATATTTACCAGGTGTATTTTTCATATATTTTATTTTGTTTTGTTTTGTTTATGTACTTTGACCACTATTTCAAATTATGGGAGCTGCAGATGACAATTGCCTTTTTGTTTGCACAGCGCAGCTGTGGTGCATTTTAATCTTGTTTATTTTTTCCACTCAAATATATGTGTACTGCCTTGGCTACCATACATTTTTAAAATCAGGTATCACTTACATGCTTGGAATTTCTTTTCGTTTTTGTTCATTTAAAAAAAATAATATCTTTGATGCTGGAAAATACAATCGGCAAATTTTGATAAAACTTAATGAATATGAAACATTATCAGATGAAAATTATCAATGGTCTCATTCTCCCCCTTTCAACCATCCGTTTTTTCAAAGACATCTCAGATGAATTCATCATGGTGTTGTATACAACGCCATGATGAATTTCTTCTCGCTGATGGCACAGGTGCGAAAAGTCTGTGGAGGGAAAGCAAACTGTTGGTCCATACAGGAGAAAGCCTCTCCGACGTGGCTGTGGAGAAAGACGACAAAATACATTATTCTCAAGGAAAATATGGGTTTCTTTTATTCCTGTTGATAGCTTTGATGCAGGGCCGGTTTGCGGATCAAACAGGGTATTGAATTCAGTTTCGTTGAAATTTTCCTAGTTACATTACTGAAGGACTGACGGTACATGGTAGCAGTTCAAATCAGGGCATCTGATCTTCTTCCTCCAGCTCACTCCCATTTTCTAGTCCAGTCTCCAGCTAATAATACTATTCCCCCCAAATCCAGTGTTCTATACTCTCCTTCCTTCTGATAAGTGAACACACAACCCGAGTGTATGTCCATCTCCTAGACTGGTTGCCAACCATAGCTAGCGAGCTCAGGGAATTAGTGTGAAGACAACACAAACAGTCTCGGCTCACCTATTTCATTCTCCATGCTATTGCTATTAACCATTCAGCCACATCCACATTTCTAACCTTCTCCTCTTCATTTCTCCATTATAGTAAGATTATTTGTGAAAGGTGAGAGGTTTCACACCATCTGTGTGTGTCTGTTTGTCTCTCACACTATAGAAACCACCTAAGCATTGCATCAAAGAGGAAAAACAAAGGCTTATCCAAAATCAGGTCACAATTTACCTACAGCACACATTTTAAGGTTTAAAAGCTCCGACTTGCAGGCCCTCATTTCCGGTACCAGAAACTGGGCTCCTTGTGGTGTCTGTTGGGTAACTTCCGCTTTGGCAGGTTTATTGACATTAAGCATACATACATAAACATTACAACAATGTGGCTATAATGCTAAACTGCACCCTTACTTTCCATTCGTCATGGGTGACCAATGGATGTGAATTTCTCTTTCTCTCAGTGCTTATGCCAGTTTGGCAGTATTTTCTAAAGGAATCTAACCCTAACCTGACAATAAAACATGTTTATCTTAGAGCAAAAAACCTAACCATACTCCCTAATCCAAACGCAACAATAAAACATGGGCACAATTTAAATTCGATCGCCCGCTTTGACATGCAAGCTACTAATGCCAAAAGTGATCAATTGAATTCTCAGTTTTGAGGAAAAATAATTTTTAAGGTTTTAGGAGGTGGTACGTAGGCCTGCCTGGGTTTGCATGCTGGCCTGCACCCTATAAAATATAATTTGCTTTCCAATGTTGTTAGATTTAGAATTATTTTTTCCTGGGCAATGCCGGGTAGCTCAACTAGTATTATATAAAACAACTGGCTCTGTTTGTCACTGTGTTGTAATGTTTATATATATGTATGTTAAACAAATAAGGGATGTATGTATATGTTAAACAAATAAGGGATGTATGTATATGTTAAATCAATAAGGGATGTACGTATATGTTAAACCAATAAACATGCCAAAGCAAGCTCCCAGCAGCCCCTATTCCATTTCCAGTCCAAGAAACGCGGACCGGAAGTGGGATCAGGGAAGGCTCAGTTCTTTACAGGCAAACAGCCCTGTCACACGTCTATCTTGTTCCGTCTTCTTTTCTTAACACACTAAACACAGTTACAAACTAGAAATGCTTTCGGACCTCAACAACTAGAACAGAAAGACTAACAAAACGAACAAAAGGCACTAAAAACACAACAAGAACTTTACATGTGCCCCCCCCCCCATAAACATTGGCGCAACTCAACCAAATTTGGCATGCATACTCAACGGACCTGGGGGGGGGGAGGGGGGGTTTAAAGTAAAAAGTTTTCAGAAAAACAAAATTTAAGGGTTTTAGAAGACTGGTTCTATTTACAATGTAACTCTAAGCTAAAACTGAACCCTTACTTTCTGTTCAATATAAATATATACATATGCATACTAGCTGGAAACTGCCCGATAGGTCGGTGTGCATTTAGATAGATAGATAGATAGACGTGTGTGTGTGCATTTAGATGTGTGTGTGTGTGTGTGTGTGTGTGCGTGCGTGCGTTCCTAGGTGGGTAAGCTGAAAAACATTAATCCTTTTCAATGAATTTGACAAACATCAATGAAGATATTAGATATAATTATTCTTTCTTTTCTCATTTCTGACCATAAAAATACAAAAATAAAAATAAAAACACCCACCTGATTCGCACTAAAATGTCGGGACATTTTGAGGTACAACTTTTCTTTCTGTTTTAAAGGGACGAAATTCTTACGGGTTGTTGCCCTTGGAAACAGTTGCTAAGGAACTAGAATACCGCACTAATTTTTTTTACAAAATTATTTTAATTTCTCTTTTGAAATATACTAAGAGTTTTTTAAAAATAAAATCGGAGGTTTTATAATACAAATATTACTTATGTTTATTTTTTTTCAAAAATAAATTTCGAATTATTGTGAAAACGGTTACATTTTTTTTACTTGCCTCAATTAAAAAGATGCCGTCTCTACGTAGAAATAATACACTTTAATGCATTTATATACATCCTTTATCGAACAATATCAATTTTTAATATAGAAAAAAAAAATGTCCTAATTTTTAAAAATTGTTGACTTATTATGTGTTGCAAATCATATCTTGACATTCTTGAAAATAAAGTGATTATCAAGAGTAGACCTTTTCGGTCTTCACCGCAACATCTTGCACAGCTGAAAAATTTCGATAGCTAACAAAATGACTTTGTTTCATTTTGGAAATTGTGTTGCCTTGGCCTATGTGCCTTATGTTATTGTATACAAATGTTCTGGAATGTAAGTAATGTTTTATTTTATCTATTCATTGGCAAAAATGTATATCTTTGTCTACGAAAATTCAACATTCTTTTCGTCTACACCGGATGATCAGTTCATAAACTCATGCAATACACGTGTCTTTACAATTAAACCTTTTTTTAAATCGTTTATTTACAACAATGTTTAATTTAGTATTTTATTAGTTTTAGTATTTTAACAAATGCCAAAAATATGTCATATTTAATATTTTTTCGTCGAAGTTTAAAGATTTACCGATGAAACAAAATTGTCTTAAATGTCTCGTCGCGGTTTCATTTAATGGGGATTTTGGGGATAAAATAAAATAATTGTTCGTTATGCGTTGTAAAAGTAAAATTGTCTTGATCAGCGAAATATTTTACTCTTTTAAAGAAAAACAAATAGATAATCAAGGGGAACATATTATTAGCAAAGAAAATGATATTAACGTTTCCTTTCACACTACTAGGCTCTAGGGTTTTAGGATCAAATCCTTAAATCCTGTAATGAAAAGTGATTGTTTGGTAGTGATTTAATATTAGATGTCATCTATTCATATACAAAAATTAATATAGAGATCTTTGTGTCCTTTGAAAGTTTATGTTTGTTTCCCTTTCGAAGCATTCGGTTTAGTTTACATCGACATTTTCGTTGGAAAATCTTTTTTTCGTTAATTTTCTGCATAACGTTTCAATGTTGAGAATCGTGTTACTAAAATCAACCAACATAATCCAGACCCCAATCCACAGCTGATGCCCATTGTAAATATTGTATTTTCTCAAAAATCAAAAGCATCAAAATATGCGTCTTGTGGCAAAAAAGGCGATTTATTTAAAAAATATTATGAAAACATGACTTTTTCTTAAAAAAATATTGGATTTTCAAAAAAAGAAAGTTATACCATAATATGCTAGATCAAAGGTTCTCAACTGTTGTACAATGTAACAACTTTGTTACAACACAGCTGATAAACGCAAACAACAAGCCCTCTCCTGTCTCTTTCTTTCACGTTACAAAGATGCGTAGAAACCTTATTCAAAGCCGCCCTACTATAACATGAATGAATCAAAGTTATTTATTCGGTGCATGCAAAAGGTTCCAGCAAAAAAAACAATGGTTTTCAACTGTGTACAGTTTCAAGTTTTCAAAAATTGCACTCTGAACTTTTGCACACCCCTAATCACCCGTAATACTTGAAGTGACTAAAAAGCAATCAACTTAAAATTGATCTCACAAGAAAAAAGAAAATTAGCAATTCATCTATTCAATATTGTTTTTACTAAGCCTAATGGTGTGCAGCCAATGAGGATTGAAGTTTGAACTCATGACAGTAGAAATAACCTGCTAGACCAGCTTGTTAACCATTACACCACAGCAAGGTGCCTCTCATATTGTATATGAAGGTTTTTTTAATAATTTATAGACTTATGTGGATGACGGCACCCTATGCTCTTACTTCTAAAAACCTGAGTCATCCGGACCTAACATCAGATCTTCCCAGTGAACTCTCTGTGATTGTTAAATGGGTATCAAATGGATCGTTAAATTCAATCCTTCCAACACCAAACTTGTATCTGTTCACCATCCCCGAGCAAAACCTGACTTTCCACCTCGATGGATGGCACTATTTTGGAGGAGTCTCTCTGCCTGGATAAACTTCTAGGTCTCAAATTCACACCTGATTTGAAATGGGACTCTTACATTACTTCTGTCGTCAAGGACACAACTAAAATGGTAGGATACTTATACCGATTGAGAAGGTTTCTAACAACTAAAGCACTATTATACCTATATTACTATAAGAAGAGCCAAAAATGGAGTACTGCACGCACATCTGGGCAGGCTCTGTTCATCAGGCACTTTCCACACTTTATCAAAAAGCAAATGCATGGACTAGTGGGTGATGAGCTTTTTTCCCACACTCCACTGTCTCATCATTGCAAATTTGGCACTTTCCTCCCATTACTTCCATGGAAAGTGTTCAGATGAACTACATTCTCTAGTCTGGGAATTTTCAGTTAAAACTCTGTCTGCAATTAAGGCTCATCAATACTTTTTAGATGTATCAAGGACTCGCCACAAGTTCCACACAAATAGCTTCTCCTCGAGAACATCTGCTATGTGGAACAAACTCCTGTCTGAATGTTTTCCCGATGAGTACAATCTCGACATTTTTAAATCAAGAGCAAACTTTTGTGCCTTACCCAATGTTAGCCTTTTTTTAATTCTCTTATTGCTCTTCATTTTTAGTGTTCCTAACTCTTATAAGTCATTTTAATTCTCTTATTAATCACTGCTACCCACAACACTGGTTTATTGCTGGGTTTAGGTTATTCATGTGTTCTGACATTTATATATGTATCTATCCGGACTTTTTCCAGCCCTAACCGTTCATAGTAGAAACTTGAAATTTTGCACACGCTCCTCAATGAGTAGGGAAAATGTTTTTTTTGTTGTTTTTTTAGTGATCACAGACCGACAAAAGGCAAGATAAGTAACTTATTCAATGATCGTCCCTTTTACCAACTTTTTAATTGATCACCTGATTCATAATGTCCCTTGGAATGCTATTTTTGCTTTTT
>VCCN01006506.1:90784-112096 GCA_006491835.1 Architeuthis dux
CCACCACTACTACTACTAGACAGTAAACTAGTCTTTCATTATCTGAATTCTTGCTGGAAGTATTTTTCATTATTAATTTTTGAGTATTTTTTATTGTTGCTTTTTATCACAATGTTGAAAAGACCCTGTCAATGTTGAAAACCTCTGGCAACAAGATGAAGGAAACTAGTCAGTGGCATAGCAAGAGGGGGGGTGGGCAAAAGTTCCTTTGGAATTTCTGGGCTACGTTTGACGTCCATTTTACGATATGTGTAGCCAGTTTAGCTACCCTGCTTCTCTCCGCAGTCTTTCTGTAGCAATTCAGAACTTCTCTACCTTTCCGTCTGTCATACAAAACTTCTATGAGTTTAGTGACCAGATCATATTTGTGATAAAGGATTCTTGACTGATTTAAACTGACCGTCACCAAAGTCTACAATACATTTAAAAAAAGAATCCCGGAATAAGTCACGGAACAAAAGTCACAATGTGGCGCTATCCTGAGCTACCTAAAAAGAAAAGTTGTCACTTAATTTAGGCCTATGTAAGGTGGTATTTAATTATTTATGTTATTGTCATTAAGTGGGTAACGAGTCACAAAATAAATAATCAAAACATTTTAGGGGTGGACGAGCCAAAATTATTTTTGGCCCCAAGCGCTGAGAATCCTTGCTACGCACGCCACTGAAATTAGTCCAAAATGAATAATCCTAACCCTGAGCGGTGGAAATTCCACGCGTGTGGACAACTAATGTATCATCATTGCTCTTGCATATATATTTTGGCAGTATATAATTTTGTTGAAATATTTTGGAGTATTATTATTATTGATTGCTTTTGCTATCTATATTTCTGTAATTTACTACGACTTAAATTTTAGGCTTCATACTTGCGAGGGAGGAGGAGTAATGAATGAATGACAGTTCTAGTGAAGGTTGAGTCCCTTTTGCTCCCATTTTTAGCATAAGCAGCCTCTTCCATTCTTACCCTTGTTCATTACATTGCAAGGGCGGGCGTGGAGGAAGAAGAGAAAGGATGAAAAATATAAGGAGAATAAATGATAATCAGAAAGCGTAATGGTCGTACATACAAACAAGAAGGAAAATAATACTCAGAATTCAACATTTTTGGTGGTAATTTTTACATGTTAGTTTTCTTATTTTTTGTTTAAAGTAATTCAGTCATCTTAACAGTTTCTGTGGACATATGCACACACATAAATTGATTTTTATATAGTAGGTTAGCAATAAAGCTGTTTCTTCACTTTGCTAAACTGTCTTTCTCAGTGTTGGAAGTGCAAGTGGCCTAACAGTTAATCGCTCCGACTGTCCGACATTTTGCGTTCACTTGCACTAATGTTCTTGGGAAAGGCATGAATCTTCAGCTATGTGTAAACAGCAGTGCTCTTTTTAATATACAGCCAATCTTTATTATCTGAAATACATAAAACATAGCATAACATAACATAATACGTAACATAACATATAGATAATAATATAAACATGTTACTATTTCCTCATCTGATAAATTCTTCCATAAGGAAATGGATCAGAATCCCAATAAACTAACAAACATGTATGTCCAGTTCATCATTGTGTCTGATCACTTGGCAGATCGTTCTTTATTCACTTTCATTCTCTCTCTCTCTGAATTACTAGATTATCATCATTCATTACTGGGTTCCAGTCTAGTTGGATACCACAACTTTGTGACTCGCTGGTTTTCATAGTCTTGATTGCCACCTTTTTGGAAGACCTCATTTTCTACTGGGTCGTCTCTTTCTGTAGACACGATGACATCCTCAATCTCGACTGACGAGTAATTTCCGATTGCTATGAAGGTGTCTGGTGAACTGTTCATGTGTTCAGCTTCCTTATTTGATTTATTTTTTATTTTGACTATTGATGGATCTGTCTGCACGTGTCATCTTGACCTGGTTACCTTTGATAGCAGTAACTGTATATGGATGTTCATCATATGGAGGTTTCAGTGGTGTCTTCTTTTTCTGCATGAGGACACTATCGCCAATCTTGACATCAGCACAAACAGTTTCATGTATACTGTGCGTGGCGAATATACGTTTCCACACAGGTGTGAGTTTCTTTAAGTTGGTTGAAGTGAGAATATCCACCTCCCCGGATACTTTAAGTATTGGGCAATAATCACATGAAGGTAGTAGTCTCCACCGATGGGACCTTTAAATTCTGCCATGGACGGTCAAGCAGAAGATTTGGCTCTAAGGGCACAGGTGTAGTGTGTGTGTGTACGTCGAAGCCGCATTACATCCTACACAGCTCTCAACAAAATCATAAACAGCTTTACTCATCTTTGGAAATCAACCAATATCCATCGCAATAGCTGCTGGGTTTTGTCAGCATATGGGTGCCCTTTGTGGGACAAACTAATAACATCAGCTTGAAGTGAAGATGGAATAACAATTTGATGGCCTCTTACAACAAGCCCGTTGATGAGTGAAAGCTCATTGAACACCCTGTGGTATACTTTAAGGTATTCCTCGCAGAACCTTTTGTTCCGAGTTGCTAGAACGCATACCAGATTCTGTAGCTCGTTATTGGCTGTTGTTGCTTTCTGTAGCATCTCTAGTGTCAGGCACTCGTAGATCAATCGATTGACATGAATGTCCTTTTCTTCATCAATGCATCATTCTTCTATCTCTTTCTGAGTGAACCTGTGATCGGAAGGATGGCAGGACCCATAATCACAAGGTGTTGTTTTTCCCGGCTCATATACAACATTATAGTCAAAGGATAGAAGCTTAGTGCGATGACTGTTCACACGAAGTTGCCTGGGTTTCTTTGATGAACTGTAGATAGGTATCAGTGGTTCATGATCACTGACTACTTCAACGTGGGTGCCCAGGGTATACGTCCGGTTCATAAGCATGTCCGTCAGTATCCTATTACTTCCCCTCTCAATTTGGCCATAACCAGCTTCTGTTGGAGTTCATGCTCTTGAAGTATAATTCACAGGCCGATTAGCCATCAATTATATGAGCTTGAGCTAACGTTGCTTGTGTGAACAATCGGGCTAGAGTCAACATACAGTTGTGTTGCTCGCTTAGTGTCGTAGGCAGCGAGCATTCTGTAGCTACACAATCGATCATTGATCTCCTGAAAGGCACATCTTTTTCTTTCATCAATCAAGTATATGAGCTTGAGCTGATGCTGCTTGTGTGAATAATTGGTCCTTGATCTCCTGAAAGGCACATCTTTCTCTTTGTCACCATACAAAGCGAGCATTTTTTAATTTTTATAAGAGCTCGTAAAAGTGCTGTAAGATCTGGGTATGACTTTTCTCCCAGCTCATCCCCTTTGCATTGAACTGGACAGTTTGTATGAAGCTTTTCACTTCATTGCATGGTGTTGGAGGTGGCCAGTCACGTATCACTGCATATTTCTCTGGGTCAGGGGACCTACCATCTTTTGTGTATATGTTCCCAAACCATTTTACTTCAGGCTTGTGAAGATGACATTTATCAGTACGCAGGGTTATGTGGTGTTCTCTTAAGGTTTGAAGAACTTTCTCCAAACATATATCATGTTGCTGCCCAGTACAATGAAAAAATATATCATCTTTAATATGGATGGCACCTTCACATTTCCTGAATCTGCTTTTGAATCTCACTACCAGCTGGACTAGTGCCTATTACCATGCTTTTGTAGCGATATATTCTCCATGGTGTGCGAAAGGAATATCCTTTTCTAGCAGAATCCTCTATCTCGAACTTGTGATATCAGTTCGTCAAGTGTTGAAAATCTATCACTGCCTTTTAATTGATGCCTCAAATCTTCAGTGTTCGGAATTGGCTGATGCGTTGCATAGATTTCCTTATTGGCATCTTGGCAGACCAAGGTGACACAGATTCTATCAGATCCTTTCTTTTCAGTGATGACAAGATTGCGGAGAAAAGTCCCCGGCTCCTCCATCATGATTGGTCCTTCAATGATATCTTCCTGTAGCATGGCATTAATTTCCAATTGTAGGCGGGACAGATACAGCAAAGGTATTCTACGTGGTGGCTGGATCACCGGCACGGCATGGCATCAGATCTGACATGGATTTTTATCATTGGCTTTCATATTTCGATCAACATCTGCTTGGGTTTCTCTACCAGACACAGCAGTACTGGCAGATGGGGGAAAGCTTCTGCATGTCCTCTGCGATTTGTTAATCGATGAGCACTTCTTCAGTGGCTCCCTTGAGATTGACGATGCCTAATCGAATTGCATCTCGCTCACCAAGTAGTGATTGCTCCTTCGGATCATCGTTGACATAGATCCATGTTGATATTGAAGCTCCTCTTTCAGTGGTCAGTGTAACTTGAGCTTTTCCTTTAATCGGTGGAGGGGTAACTGGTGCCATAGGGTCGGAAACGTTTTGTTGAACTTGCAGTCTGCTTTAAGTTTGTGCCAATCATTACGATTGAGGACAGTTTTTGAAATTCCAGTATTGGTGGCGAGTCTGATCCTCTCACGGTGGTATGGATTCTGTGGTCCTTGGCACCAATATTACAGGAATTGAGCTTGCCAACCACAATGCGACCAGAACTTTCCTCAGAACCAGATTCTTCCGCACTTGACAGTTGCCCAAAACAAGATTTGGTTTTAGGCCTTGAGGATCGACAGACTTTAGCAAAATGATTTGGTTTATCACATTTACCATATTTCTGGCCATTTGTTGGGCACTTCTTACCTTGTGACATTACCACAACGTGAACATGGACGGGGGTAGGGAAACTGTGATTTGAACTGCTTGTTTTGAAAGCGAGGTCTTCAAACTTCTTCCTCTATTTTAACGTGTGCAGAGGAGTGTTGAGAGGATTGTCCACTGGCATGCTCTAGCAGCCCTGCATCTTTGGCAATGCCAAGGTTCATCAGTGTCTTGTATGTGATATTGTCTTGCAAGGCCTTTTCTTGCAGTCTTGGATTGGATGTTTGTAGAGGGACTGCATCCACAGCTAGGGCCGTGCAGGGCTGGCAGGTAGGCCCGGGCCAGATGGGAAAAGTAGCCCCGCCTCCATTTCAAACTGCTCATCAAGTATTTTTGTAATCAGTACTAAATACATAAGAGTTGTGTATGGTTTGGGTATATACAGGTAGTGTATGTGCAGTGTTGCCAATTTAGTGCTCGGTGTGTTTCTTGTTTTGGCAGTGCAAAAAAGCGCTATGATGACATAGATGCTTCTTTGAACATAAAAGGGTCAGCAATTTGTTGAGAATGCGAGTCATTCTTTACGATTTGTTTAGAAGATGAATTTCTCTGAGAAATTGAATAGGCTGAGTTCACCATTGTAATGATGAGTTAGTTGTGAGAAATTAAATGCTCATCTGACTATAGAAAAAATGTAATGTTCATAGTGTCTTTTTGAATAGATACTGTTTTGATAATGCTTTAGTCAAATATAACAGTATAATACATTAAAAAAATATCACGTTCACATGCCACATACACACATTATGCACACATACAACATACATGGCATGTAAGTATGTGTGTATTTTGCATTACTTTTGTTTGCTGGCTCTTCGTTAACAGTGCACTGACAGGCTGCCATACGCGTGTTTGTTTGCAACATATGTATCTACAGTTATCAGAAAGTGTCACAAATTCTCTCTTTTTTAAAAGATTCTTCTTATTTGTCTGGGCAATATTGTTATATCATTTAAAATTCATGTATATATCTTCCACTACCTCATCCCCTTGAGTCTACCATTCAAAAAAATATGAACAGGGTGTCTGGAGTAGGCACCCTCAAAATCGTGGGCCCGGGCCAAATGCCCCCCCCCCCACACACACATAGTTTTCATAATCAATCAGTTGAGCGGCATTGCTGATCTCGAAGGTCTTTGATCACTGTGGGAAATTGGACAGCAGCATATTGTGCAGTATCACTTTATTTATTCTGCTGTTCAGGCCATCTTTAATTTTTTTGACATCCTCAGCCTGTCAGTTGCTGTGTACCATACCAACATGCTGGAAAAGGTTCTTCATGTCCTTCCCTCCTTTTGAAGAGAAGAAGCATGGCTTTTTCCTCTAGGCATCTGATGGTTCATATGCAGTCCCGTCAGACTGGCGAATGATTAATTGAAACAACAATTCAATCCGTTCAACATAATCATGAAACTTATGGAGTCTACCCCCCAGGGTTAGCATCCAATGCCTGAAATGTTTCCAAGGTCAAGGAATTCATGATAGGCTGTGTATTGAATTTTGGTGGCCGACCAGATTGGCTGCAGTCTTCGTCGCCAGTAACAATAATGCTCTTTCTATATACAGCCAATCTTTATCATCTGAAATGCATAAAACATAACATAACATAAACATTTCAGATAATAATATAAACATGTGACTGCCCTGTAAGGCAGTCCATCTTGGCATAGGGCTAAGTTCCCATCCCCATAAAATCCCACAATCGCTACAAACAATGATTGAGTCTTCATGGATCGTTTGACAATTGACTCATCTGTCACATGACAACTTAACTTTTTTATCTCTGCATTGTCATCTTGAGTCTTTTGGATGTAGGCTTTTTAGCCATTTTAGAATGAGCAGTTTTTTTGGAAGGAGGTTCTTTAGCCATTTTAGAATGAGAAGCTTTTTTTGTATCAGAAATAATCAGTGTACACGGGAAGAGTCTCTTAGCCTCTGGCTAAAACCAAATTGTAGCATATACCCTATTTCTTGACGCCAGAAAACTGTTGAGAGAGAGAGTGGCAATTAGTTGTTTATTAGGACCGTTACCTGATTTCTTTAATTTTTTTATTCAAGCCATAAAATTCTTAAAAACGTTACTAATTTTCAGTAATTAGGTGCCCAAGAACCTGTATAACAGCAGTTTGAAAGTTCTATATTTTTTTGCATGTTGACATTCTTCAATTCCTGGGGTTCTGTCAACAATAATTTCAGCAAAATCAGTCAAGATTTGAGAAATTTTCCTAATTGTAAACAAAAACAACATTTTTGCTTATGAAATGTAAACGAACAATCGGATCAGCCTTAACTTGCGATCCCCCAAGTAGAATCTCTCCACATGCCTACATACAAAATGTCATTGAAATATATTATGGAATAACAAAATTATCCAATTGAGAAAAAGGATATGACAACAGACACCTCATAAGGAATGATAGTCCCCGGCTTGGATGCAGGGTAAATTTTTGGGAATTATTTCCGGAAAGAAAGGGAAATACAATGTTCTTTTTCAGTTGTTTTTATTTTTGTAGATAGTTAAAAGGCAAATATAATTTTTTTGTTGATAGTTAAAAGGAAAATATAATTTTTTGTAGATATAATTTTTACTTGAATACATACACATATTCTGTGGGGGAAATCCATTTAAATGAAAAAATTATAATTTAAACTTTTAAGTCGTTAAAGTGTGTAAAGTGCACTTGTTATTGATCCTATTAACCTCATCCTTGATGACGAGAGAAATGTAATTCTAAGTGACAGCTGAGGAGGATGTGTTTTAGAGACACACCCCTAAATGTTTGTACAAAATAAGTTGCATCAAATAAAATTTCTATCTATCTATTGCTTAGTCTGGCCGACCGTAGATGATGTCAACCAGCATCATCTATCCCTCTTTGTTCTGGGACTTGCTCAGGGCGTCACTCAACTTCATGCCTGACGAGTCAAATTAAAACCAGATAAAAAGCAGTGCTGGTTTAGTTTTCTAATTACAGGTATTTATTCACCTCTCCACAAGGTCAAGTTTAAAGGATGTGTGGGTGATTCCAAGGCTGGCCAAACATTTAGCAACTCCCCCTAAAAAGCCATTTCCCCCCACTCTGAAGGGCCCATAACTCCTAAATCACATAAAATATAGGTAAAATGTTGGATGAGAAACTACAGGGGTACCAAATCTCAGCCAGATATCTTCTTAAATAGAATAATTATGAAGTACCAAATTTGGCAAATCATGCTTGCGTCTCGCAACATGTAAATTTAAGCAAATTTCAATTTGTCATAACTGAACCATTTGTTCAATCAAGCTGAAATTTTCAGGGTTTAATTTTCTCTACAAAAGGTATCACCTAATGAAATTTCATAAAAATCTAAGATGCTGCCCATGGGGCCATTAGGTGATTTGATATGGAATGAACCATATATATGATAGATATTTACAACTTTGTTGTTACTGATCAGTTTCCCGCCATTGCAATCGATGGACAACTGTTTTTCTGTTTTCAACTTATCTTTATATACAACTAGAGTGTTGTTTTTATGTTTTTCTTTGTTTTAGTATACAGTTATTTTTAAAAATTATTCTCTGTTCGTGTGTATGGGGGTTGGTGGTATGGGTAGGTGTGAGGTCCAGCAATGCTAAATGGGAATGCTTAATTTGAGCCTTTTATAACATGTCCATTGACAAAGAGTTTAAAGTTAAAACTTACTCCACTCATTAACACTACTCAACTTTTTCTTATTGGGCCGTGTTTGTAAAATGCCCAACCTTCCAATCACAAACAGTGTGGGTTTTTATGTAGAATGGTTAAGGAATTGTTGTGCAAATTAATGTAACTAAGTATAAGTTGAAAAAACAAACCCATTAAATTATAATAAGACCTTGAACAGTGCGGTTTTGAACAGGACTGAAAATCTTTGAATGTATGAACTGCACTAATCAAGTTGTAGTACCTGTATTTGGAGGTACAAGTGGCATAATGGTTAACTGCGCAGACAATTTAATCGTCAAGCCAAGTTCAAACTTTGGCCGAGACAGTTCACTTCGCATTTCGGCTGGGTACATGGCCGGAATGTCGTTTTCGTCTTGGTTGTTCTAGATACAATGTTTGCGGCTGGGTACATGGCTGGAACGTTGTGTCCATAACAACATAATTCTATAATACCCAAGATGGGAATCCTAGTTACTCTAACTAGTATTCCCATCTTAATATATTTAAGTCTGTCCTTAGTAAAATAGATATTTAGACTAGTGTTTGAATTTTTCTTTTAAAATCCAATTCAGAAAAAAGATATTATAAAAGCAGTCCCTGTAAAATAGCAGAAGCAAAAGGAATGTAATACAGAGATTTGTGGTGATTAATTAAAGAATTTAGGGTAAGGGTTATTCATTGATTTAGAGCAATTGTTACTGGTAATAAATGATATCTTTGCTTTGCCTCTCGTAATTTTACCACAACCTGTATAAAAGTGGTACATAATCTGTTAGCCAAAATCTTTTATATTCATTATGATGGTTTATGTAAAATATACTATCATTTTCTTGGTCACCTACAGTTGCACAAAGGTTAGCAAGTTTGATTTTCGCTCAGTGTATTATAGCCTTGTACCAGACAAAGCTAAACCTGGTCTAATAACCAAAAGTGGCTTATTCTATTGTAGAGTCCTCTCGCTATTAGCATTTTCTTGGTGGCACAAAGGTTAGCGAGGTTAATTTATGCTGAGTGCCCACTATGGTAACCTTGTGCCAAACTAAGCTAATGTTTGTAAATAACTATAGTGGCATTTTAAAAAAAGTTTTTTTTAATATGATAGTACCATATTTCTGTATGACACTATGAGTTTGTTAAACCTTTTTTGTTACCAAATGTTCTCTCCATCTGTGACTTTGGTTTGTGAATGGTCCTGTTCATCAACTTGAGGAAATCTCGGCCAACTTCGCGAACATCACTTCTGCGGATCTTTAAACACAACGTGGGTGTAGAAACTAGACAACGTATACTTTCATTAACTGTTATAAGTCAACTGCTTCTTACCGGCAAACTTTTCTATCTCATCTCATCTCATTGTGTCTGGTCTTTTCCTACTGCGTTTACTGTCCCATGGACACTGATCGGTTTTCCAAATCTATTGTCGTCTCTCTTTGCTAGGTGACCAGGCCATCGCCTTTTTTATTCTATTTCCCATTGTTGAAAGCCCTGGCTCCCATGATACACTTGTAATTTGTCCATTTAAATTTTGGAAGAAGAATCAAAGTAAATTCACTTTAATTTGATGTCGACCTATCAGCAATGCAATATTATTCAATTGGGTTTACTTTAAAAATAGAAATATTTTCAATGGAGGAAAATGCAGTATATAAAATGTAAGCATGAAGTGCCTCACTGCGGGGGAAAATCCTTAGCATACTAGCCTCAGATCATTACTCATTCGGTGTTACGCACTTGTGGCCTTGCGCCAGACTAAGCTTAGTAAATAGCTATAAAGTGTGTGTATCATACTAAACCTGATCTTCAGTATAATGATGACCAATGTAGATGTTGATGTTCTAAAAATGTAGTAAGTGATGAAGAAAGTTCTTTTCTTAAATCCCAACTAACCAGACTGTGAATGTTTTTCTTCCTTCCAGGGCTGAGTACAGTGCTTTCTGGAAATGTGTACAAGCAGGCACGGCTTATCTCTTCACACAGCTGTGCAAGATGCTCGTCCTAGCAACTTTCTTCCCTCCTACTGAAGTTTCCTCGGATTCACTTGATGTTGTTGGCGTAAGTTTACATTAACTCTTAACATCCTGTTCATAGCCCAGTCCTGTAATGATTGAGCAGAAAACGGCTAAAAATGGTTTGTTTATTCAAATATTTATAGTGTCTTTACTTGTGGACAGATTGTTGTGAAAATTGGCAGTATTGCAGGAAAGACTTTTTAATCTGATTTAGTCATTTGTGCTAAAAATAATATTATGCATGCATGGTTGTTGTTTGATTATGTAATAATAATAATAATTAAAAAAACAGGTGTGCTCAATAAAGATAAAATAAATATGTTTGTTAGTAATACATTAAATGCAATGGTTATAATGGTTATGAATGTTTTTCAATGACCTTTTATGCAGCTTATTTATGAAGAAATTCACACAGGTATGCAGGAATTTCATCAACACATGTGGGCACAAAGTTCTGTTCTGCATACAAATTTGTTTTGATTGGTGATATCCTCGATCAAAGCTAACGGAAAAGTTGAAAAGAATCCTCAACAGGCTTGGCATCAAGTCCTAAATGTTTTTTAGGACCAACAAAACTAGTAAATACTGCAGGTTCAGAGTGAAATTTTGTCCAGTCTTTTGACAAAGTTTTTGTGGTTCAAAGTCCGATTAAGTAACTTGTATGCACTGAAGAAATAGATAAATCCCTCTGGTTATCATCTCCTAGCCTGTCAGCCCTATCAGTCACTAACTCGTTGATTAAATCATTGTTGATTAAGTATCCAGTCCTCATTTTGACAGTATTGATTGTTGAAAAAACGTTGGAAGAAGTGGAATAAAATTGATAGCACATGCTTCAAAAATGAAAGAAACCATCAAGGTGAATAACTCATAAAGGGGAAATAAATCTGGCTAACTCTGCACTTTCTTTTTTTCCATCTAAATATATTTTTGTCACTGTCTGTCAAATATAGCCTGCAGTTACAGTGAAGAAAACAAAAAGTGTGCCTCCAGAAATGCATGCAATTAACACCAAGAAAACACTTAAAACGTGTGCCTCCAGCAATGCATTATTTACAGATTTCGAAAACACTTAAACGGTGTGCCTCCAGCAATGCATACAATTACAGCAATGCAGCTAAAAGTAGCCTAAAAAAGACGAAGAGAAACCTAAAAAAGACAAAGAGAAACACATTTGTTGATTTCTTTTTGACTCTCATCCAGTTGAAACAAATCAATAAATACACAGATTAATAAAACAAGCATACAGCTTAAGTAAGTCATGTGACAATGCAGACTTATGGAAAAACCTTGACTGTCATCCATTTAAAAATGCCCAACATAAATGCACAGATAAATAACAGAAAGATTAAGGCTAAGTAAGTCATGTGACAATGAAGACTTATTGAGAAACCTAAACTCTGTTCAATATCCAAATATATAAACACTTTGACTGACTCTCCATCCCAATGAAGAAGTAACTCTGAATACAGCAGATAAAAGATCTGTAATCTTGAGAAGAGTCATTCTCATTCCAATAGTTGTATGGGCCATCCATTCTCAACGGAGCCCTGGTACATTAGAAGGGGGCCATAGACTGAAATAATAATAAATGAATATATATCTATCTGTTCATGTTGTATCTATTTTTGACAAGTGGGTCTTCAAACCTGAGAAGAGCTCTTAAGGGGGCTGCAGCCAAAAAAACCATGAGAATGTTGATATTGCTTTTGTTGTTAACACAATGTTTCAGCTGGTCCATTCTACAGCCTTGTTCAGGTGTACAATCCATGATGAGAAAGAGGGGTCTCTTTTCTTTAGTAAGGAAAATTACTCAGCAGAATTGGAGAGCCTCCCTCCATATACAAAATATGGAATTGTCTGTGTTACACGGGTTTGCATGTAGGATGTTTTTTTAAATAGCCCAATTCCATCAGCATATTGTTGCAGGCGTTAGGGTATGCCTACTGACCCTACCCCTTTTAGTGCAATGGGAAGGTACTGCCTGGTAGACAGAGCCCCTGAAACGGGGCCTTCAGTCATTTTTGGCTTGCCTTGTCCAAAGACAGAGACGAACCTGGAAATGAATCCACCAAGAATTGGTTGTACCTGACAGAAAAGAAGCAGTTGCAAATGTACTGACTGCATTCCAACCCATTCACAGCAACAAGTGTAACACAGCTGATTCGGTATTTCACATGCATGGTTGAAATTGCATAGTAAATGACATTTTTTTCTAGAAATCGCATAGTAAATGACATTTTTTTTTTTTTTTTTTTTTTTTTTTTTTTTTTCAGGAAACAATGAAATGTTTTGTCGATCTGGCTGACCTGATTGGTCTTTATTTAGTCATGAACTCCATTGCTGGTAAAGGTCAACTGAAATTCCTGATTGCAGGTATGGGCTGGGCCACTGCCGAACTAGTCATGACTCGGTAAGTGAACATTATTACATTTTTAACTTATTACAGAGGAAGCTGCTTATTGTGATCACTTTGGGGCAGTCTTTTAGATAACAATAACCAGCTAACAACATCAAGTGAAGGATATATAGAGGAAACCGCTTATTGTGATCACTTTAAATAAAGTGTTTGGGACCCACTGATTTTGATAACAATAACTGGCTGATGATAACATCATCCGTGAGTATAATAAGCAGCTTCCTCTGCATAATTGAAAAGTGCAAATATATTCTTGAGTACCGAATAATCGTCCCCCCCCCCCACCTGCTTATTAATCTTCGCAAAAAATTCCAACTTCCCCACTCTTATTCCAAGTCCCGCTATTATTAATTATTCTAACATGATGAAGATCCACTTCTCCGCCCTAATAAGACATTACACATAGTGTTTACTTTAAAGGAGATTTGACTTTGCACACTGGGCATGTTTCTTTGCATGTTGTGTCAAGAATTATGGTTTGTCTCATTGGAATCAGTGGAGATGAGGACATTAATAAAGATGCACGATCCTTGACTCCCTCAACCAGGTTTTCAATGATTATGAAACATTAGTTCAGTTCCCTCCATTTCGGAACCAAATCAAGACGGCATTCAGAAATGCTAGGCACGGTCTGAAGAAGCGAATTCTAACAAATAGCAGTTGTTGAATGAATAAAAAATATGTACACATTCACTTGATTCTATTGATTGACTGCTTATGTAAAAAAAATTAAAATCTAACTAGATTTTAATCCTTCCCCCCACCCCCATTATTCGGTACTCAAATGTAAGCTGCAATCTTGGTCACTTCTGACCTTCCATAGATTTTTTTCTGCTTTGCACTGTTTTCAGTCTTTCTGAAAATCTGTGCAATTTTTATTGATGATGATTGCAGAGACACTTGTCGAAGATTCACTGAGTTAAATGAACATCTTTTCAGATTTCATTTTTTTCTTTATAATCAGTCCATTTGCTTTTTGACTTTTCTCTCCAACCTTTTTTGTCTCCCCCCAGGTTCATCCCTTTGTGGGTTGGTGCTCGTGGAATTGAGTTTGACTGGAAATACATTCAGATGAGTTTTGACTCAAATGTCAGTTTGGTGAGTTTGCTTTTTTTGGTCAAACTCCTGTCCAAGTCTGGAGTTGACTTTGTTTTTCTACCATAACAATAACAACAAGAACAAGAACAAGAACAATTCTCACCAAATTTAGGGGAGTAAAAATTAACATTACCCTACCAGGATTTGAAATCAAGACCAACGGATTGGTAATTGGATCTCTTACCGACTGAGCTAAATTGACAAGTCTTACATATCTATGAAAATGTATGTTAGAAATACACAAGGGCCTATTTCATTCTAATAAATAAATACATCTATAAAATTAACATTTCTGTTCTGTGATTTGAAATCACAACCAAGTGATTGGTAGCCAGATGTCTGACCAAACTGAAAAGTCTTACATATCTACAAAATCTGTCTTACGGATACAAGAGGGCTATTTTTATGCTAAAAATATATTTTTATAAAATCTTTTTATTATGTATACAATACTAAAGTTGCAGTAATCATCTTCAGTCGGAATAGAAGTAGGTATGAAGTTTGTCTCTGCAACAAACAGGCAACTTCTACGGGTACTGAGAAAAGTGGCAGTGGACAAAAATACATATTGTGAAACCATGGATATAACCGCCTGATACCCCCTCTCCCACTGGAATAACAAGGCAAACACAATCTATAGAAAAATATCTCTTGTTTATTCTTTGTGTCAGCCGAGAGCAAGAGACCCTTTATTTTTAAAACACAGAACCGTGCTGGCGCGAACAGTAAGAAAATGCATGGATGACCAGCATAGCCCCAGGTAGATGTGGCTCTGTCCCTCTCCATCTCTCCTCTTTGTATCTCTTCTGCTATCTCTAGGCTGGTCTGCCAAAATAAAATAGCATACCCCTTTTCTTTGTTTTGTCAGTATTAATTTAGTCTTCCCATTTATCAGAAACCACGACGAGAAGACAGTCTTATCTTCTTCTCCTACTGATCAGAGGCCATGACAGACTCCAGCATTATCGTTACATAATCTAAGCTTTCTAAGTATCAAAACCTAACTAAAGACTACATCTACTGTAGCGTGATGGTTAACAAGCTAGTCTTGTAAACCATTTTGTTAGTGTAGTAACTTTGATTCTTACTGAGTGCCGCACTGTTGTGGCCTTATGCCAAACTAAGCTAAACTCAGTAAATATCAATATGGGTGCCTCACTGTGGAAGTATAGTCTAGCAAACATTTTATTCTCTTGTTACTTGGATCCTCACTGGGTACCCCACCATTGTAGCCTTGTACCAGATGAAGCTTAGTAAGTATCAAGAGGAAGACAAGGTAAAGAAAAGGAAGATTTTAATGTAACTTCTTAATGGGTTGTGGTATAATATGAGAAGTGAAACAGATATCATTTATTACCAGTAACAATTGCTCTGATCAATGGATAACCTTAACCCTAAATTATTTAAATAAATCTCCCCAAATGATGAAAGCTTTTTAAATGACATTCTCTTTGCTTTTCAATGCTTCCCGTTTTTTTACAACTACCGCTTCTTTATCAATAATTAATTTTCTATACACATTCTAATGCATGTGTGTAATTGTGTTTAAATAACTTAAAGAGGACATTGGTTATTGCATATGTATTGCAGTTCCCCCACTTTAAAGCTTACGTCTATTTCTAGGATCGAATGTTATCTCTGTGCTTTTTATCTTTTTGCAGATCCAACACATTAGCACAGCATTACTCGTCTGGTTGTGGTCAAGAAGTGATCTTCGAAAGACACTCTTTCCTGTTGTCTTCCTTCTTCTCATTCTCAGTTGTTTCCGGCCTCTGATTGTCGAGTGAGTTTTTCTCTTATTCCCAATTCTTCCCTCTTGCTTGTCTCATTATAACCCTGAGCCATTCAAAATCAGACACAAAGTGGGGTGAGTCGCACCCTTTGCATCCCGTCCTGTCGTAAATTATCCAGACTGAAAGGAGGTGCAGGAGACCTAATGGTTAAAGGCATGGAGAATGGAATCAGCAAACTGGGACTGTTTGCATTCACTAATGTCCTTGGGAAAGGCATGAATCCACTCTGGTAGAAGATCCACAATTGTACAATTTCTTGACCCGACAGTTCCTCACAAGACAAAGAATTTGGCAACTTGTATTGATAGTATTTGGCAACTTCTAGGACAGTGTTGTTTTCTTGCGCACATTTTAGCTTATTATTTTGCTGCAACCATTTATGAAATTAAAACTAAATAAATTAATCCTAAACAGTTTATTTTATCTGACAAATAGCGAAAGTACATCTTATTAAATAGATAGAAAAAAACTTTAAAAAATAATTTTGATTTTTGTATCTCAATAAATCATTTTAACTCCGTAGTTTGTTTTTAAACTAATTTAACAATAAAGAGGTTTGTTAATGGAATCTAGCCGATAAACTGTAGTATGAACTCAAAAGATTATTTTAATTTTTGTATCTCCATAATTAGTTTTTGTTGGTACTTGCACGGAAATTGTCTGCGTGGAAATGTCAGTGAACTGTACAATTTGATATCAAAATAAAGTTCATATCTTTTATTCCAGAATAAATTTAATATTTCTCCCAAATCGTGACTTCAATGATTTTTGTTGCCTATAAACCAACACCATTTCTAATGCTACGGTTATCATAGCATTAGAAATGGTGTTTATTTTTTATTGTTTGAACTAATTTTGTTCTTTTCTTTGCAGGATTCTGATCCATGCGTGTCAACTGGGTTCATGGCCTCTTCTCTTCTCTAAGGCTCTCTTCACCCTTTGTATCAGTGTCATTGCCCTACAGATGTACCTGGGGATGTACAGGCAGACATCCAACTCTTATTATTAAAGACTTCAGTTTGCAAAATCTCAGAGTGAATGGAAATCATTTGTCTTCAAATCAGATTTTTACATTTTACAAATTTTTTTCTTTGAGACAGTTTTAAAAAAAAAAAGGAAATTTTTTTCTCTATGCAATCTGAGGTAAATAACATCTTTAAAAAAAAAAAAAAAAAAAAATTTCTTTTTTCTAATCTTTCCCATCATTCAACCAAGAAAGAAAAAAAAGGATGATAGAAGAAATTCCAACTCATTGAATGCTTTTTCTTTTGAAGGCAATTCTTACTTTCCTCTTTTTCATAAAATGGACAAAAAAAACAAGAAAAAAAAAATTATCTGTATCTTTTTTCTTTGGTGCTTTAGTTTTGTTTTAGTTTAGCATCTTTTCCACCTATTTATCAATCTGAAAAAATAAATATTAAAAAAGGAGTAAATAAAGTCATTTTAAAAAATTTATTTAAAAACCTTCTGATATTGAACTTGATTTCCTGATTATACACGGATTTACTCAGACGAATGTCCTCATCTTGGTTGTTATAGTCCAAACATTTTGGCTGTTGTACCCTGGCCATCTTCAGGTGTCTGTTGTAGTTGGTAACCTACTGTGAATTTTGAACCAAACCCTTTATTCAATCCACGTGGGTTTGTTCTCATTCCACTGTCCATGCTAGAGGATATCTCACATCAGTTAATTCACCCTTTGCGATGTCGCTTGTTTGCCTCTTCCACTGAACCAGAGTATATGACTTTTTGCACTACCTAACCCAGGGATTGAACACACGACTGCCGTTTCTGAACAACGCTTATAGTAATTGTCAGTCTTTTCTTTTGACTGCAAATAGCTTACTACCAGAAAGATGTATTCCATGAAATGTTTGGACTAGTATCCTCATCTTTGTTGTTTTTACCACAATATTTCGGCTGATACTTTCTTCAGCCTTCCCCAGCTGGAAACATTATGATGAAACTAGATGAGAAAATTAATCCCAACTAACTTAGATGCAAAACATCTTGTCTAAAAAAATTCAAACAGGAACAGAATTTCTTTTTCAAGGAAGTTAGAGCCATGTCTGTTACACCTATGATGTCACAGTCTTTATTATATAATGAAAATGTGTTCGTCATACTTATGGTGACTTGATTTTAATTTAAAAATATATAATAATATCTAATGATAAAATCCTCAAAAAAGTCATAAAGATAGGAGAGATTCTAGAAGAGGTTGATGAATACATCTACCTAGGACAGGTAATAAAGCTAGAGAAAGAACATGACTGCAAAAAAAAACGACGCATAACAATAGGTTGGAAAGCATTTGGTATGAATAGAGATATTCTGAAGAGCACCTTGCCAATGTGCCTAAAGCGTAAAGTATACAACGGTTGCATAATACCAGCCATGACTTACGGATGCAAAACATGGAAATTAACAAAACAAGCTGAAAACCAACTTAGAATAGCACAGAGATCCATGGAAAGAGCAATGCTAGGGATAACACTAAGAGATAAAAGATCAACATGGATCAGAGAGAAGACCAGAGTGAAAGATATTATACAAATAATTAAGCAGCAACAATGGAGATGGGCTGGTCATCTAGCAAGAAGAGATGACAATAGATAGGGGGGGAAGACTAACCAATTGGTGCCCATGTAGTAAAAGACCAGACACAAGATGGAGGGACGAGATAGAAAAGTCTGTGGCAAAGGTTAGCACAAGATAGGTCGTCATGGGAAAGGCCTTTGTCCAGCAGTGGACTTATAACAGCTGATGATGATGATGTCTGTCAGAAGTTGACTTAAGAGGCCTTTATTTTAAAATATATAACCAAAACAAGAGGAATACGTAGACATCATAATGAAGACGAAGGAGAGATAGGAAACAGAAATGTCATCTACAAAGAAATAATTGGTTAATATGCAAGTAAATAGCATAATACATATGGGTCATTCCATATCAAATCCTCATATATTTCTTAAGTGGCCATGGGCACCATCTGGGATTTTGATGAAATTTCAGTCGGTGATATCTTTTCTAGAGAAAATTCAACCCTGAATATTTCGGCTTGTTTGAACCACCTGATCAGAAGTTATGACAAATTGAAATTTGCTTAAATTTACGTGTCGCAAGCTGCAAGCAAGATTTGCCAAATTTGGTACTTCATAACTGCTATTTAAAAAGATATCTAGCTGAAATGTTGTACCCCTGTAGTTTTTCACCCAATTAAGCCATTTCTGGCTTCATTTTAGCTATATTCTATGTGATTTAAGAGTTATGGGTCCTTCAAAAATGAGGGGGGGAAATGGCCTTTGAGGGGGAGTTGCTAAATGTTTGGCCGGCCGTAGAAACTGAACTAAAGTTGTTAAAATAAAAATTCCACTGGATTATATTCAGTTGATGCATTTCCTTGTGTAAAAGATTGAAACATAGAGTTTAAAAGCATTAAATACTTTTCTGATGATCAAAACATAGGACCATTACAATAAAAACCCAAAGTTTTATGAATGCATGAAATGTTGAAAAAATGGGACGATTAGGTGATTTAATATGGAATTACCCATATATATTGATTCAAAACGATGATCATTCAAAGTGACATGCGTTGTTGTTTGGTTAAAGCAGAGGTGGCATGTGGGAACAGCAGACCCCACAACTACAGAGGTGCACAATCCGACATACCGTTTAAACCTTTTACTTTTGTGAGGGGTGCAAATTTGCAGGAGGGTGCAGTTAGTACTCAGCACCCCTACTGGTTAAAGTTGAACTCTTCTTAAATTACCCCTTAAACAATAGATCAGTTTTGGCAATTATTCATCTAATATCACATAAACATTTATGAAAACTACCATATTAACAAAAATTAAAATTTGACTTGCAATGCTTGATGGTGATGGTAATGAAAGACAATGATCATTCCAAGTAAGATGATGTCATTAAAGTATTGGTGGGTTAGGGTTGAACTCTTCTTAAATTATCCCTCAAACAATAGATCAGTTTTGGCGATCTTTTTTTCATCTAATATCAGATAAACATTTATTTGTACACTTATGATAACTGTCAGCGAAGTAATAGGTCATGGACTAGTTATAATAAAATCACCAAAGTTAAGCCTGATCAGTACCTCGATGGGTGACCATTTCTATAAGCAACTGGAGATCATGTAGCGTGGCGATCCTGTTAATCCTCCTAGGAGGAGACTGATCTCTGCACTATGCTCAATAGCCAAACCCTATAAATCATGCGGTGTGTATATAAAATGTGTTTGTTAGGCCAGGAATTAGGATGAGGGCTATATTGACAAATGGTAAACAAATTGAATTGTTTTATTTGGTGGAAATTGAAAAGTAAGGAATTTTATTAAAATGAAGGTTTTGGTTTGTTAAAATAATAAACAAAATATTACAGACTGAATCCTGATTAAGAAATGCTTGTACAAAAAGAATGTCGGCTGATCCGGTTAAAGAATTTACTGACGCAAACAAAAATATAATGTAATGTTTTAACGTCACGAAAAGATCACATGTTAAAAATGGGCATACCGATAAATAGGGGTGAACACCAAAGGAGGATGGGGAGAGACTAGGGTTAGCTGTCCACAGGGGGCACGGTCAGTCGAACTGTTTGCGTGAAGCTTTTTGACGTGAAGTGTAAAAATATTAGATACATGCAACTTAGAAAGTTTAAAAGAGAAACACAGTAGCCGCTATACTTTGTTTGTTTGACAACTCAAAATTCAACAATATTCTGAATGAGAACTTTAACCTACAAAGTGTGTTGACCGTAGATTTTGTAGTATCACGTTTCTTACAGTGCATATTCCCGGAGCGTCGCTACGAGTAAATTCAAATAAAATGAACATAATATTTTAAATCGGACTTCGTCAATGAACCAGTCGACTTTCATGTCAGTTCCTTTCAGCAAAAGCCACGGCACACGAACGAAGAATGAACATCAAACGATATCCGACCAGTTCCAACTATACACACCAGTGCAACACACAAGTCGTTTGCGTATATGGGGTATCATCAAACCCCATAACGTAACACTCCTTTCAATGAGTTTTATCTTTAGAGAAAGTTTATGTAACCCCTTTTGTTTTTCAGATCACTCCCTTGATAATAGAAATAATATTATCTACAGTAGAATATTACCAACAATAATAATACTGTTAACAATTAAATATTTACTTATCTTTCGTGATCGTCAGCTTTGCACGCTTAGTGTAACACGAGAGTTGATGATTTCGCTTGTCAACCTCGTTAGGCCGGGGGCCAGCAGGGCCTACCGTGCACCCCCCCCCCGTGATTCTACATTTAGAGTACCAAAATGTTCCTTAGGATGTCCTCTTTCAGAAAAAAGATGTTCCCAAGAAAGAAGTTGGGTAGAACTACCCCATTTGCATAAAACAAAATGGTCGCCAGCATACACCAACAAAACAGAATTTCATATCTCATCTCCCAGTTGACATATCTGAGTATTTTAAAAGGCTAAATCATGGGTTTAAGACATGAGGAATTCAAAAATCTACTTTATTTTACCCTTTCTAAGAATGTATATCTATGTATATACCTCCATCAGGAAGTAATTCCACAATCCAT
>VCCN01006527.1:9129-21239 GCA_006491835.1 Architeuthis dux
ATTTACAAACACACCCAGCCGTTCTCATAACCGCCCAATCCACCCGCTCTACCCTTTCATCTCCTCTCTCTTCAGCAATATCCACATCTCTCTAAACACCCTCATCTTTTGAAATATCCCCTTGAGAGGAGCAATTCCGTCCGAATCCACCCTCGGGTACGTAGTCCTCAAGACTCAAACCCTTCCCTTTTTAAATCCAACCAACCGTTTATACATACGTATATTTATATTGGATAACTGCTTCTAAAATATATCTCTCATAGATAGCAACGGTCACTTGGTGCTTTCCGGGATCATCATGACATTTCTGGTCTGATATCATAAACCGCCAACCATAACTATTACCAAACTGTCAACATAGGTTTATTCAGTGTTAAGTTGGTCTGGCTGGCTGGCTATGTACAGTATCGCCTATAAATAAGTACATACCTACTACCTTTTAGAAAGAAAGTTAATTGTCTTCTAAACCAGACATAGCAGGATTTTATTATTTCTAGTGGAACATTACACAATCAAAACGGATATTATCAGGTATTCAGCATTGAAACTCTGTTGCCAAAAATATGAATATTATTTTCCAGGTTTCTTCAGTTTTTAAGTTGGTTTGGCTGGCTGGCTATGTACAGTATCGCCCATAAATAAGTACATCCCTACCACTTTTTATAGAAAGTTAATTGTCTTCTAACCAAACATCAGGGTTTTATTATTTCTAGTGGAACATTATACAATCAAAACGGATATTATCAGGTATTCAGCATTGAAACTCTGTTGGCAGAAATATGAATATGTTGCCGTCCAAAGTTGAGTACAACACTACGAAAAAATATCTTTTCCACTTATAATTAAAACCCTGCTCTGCTATGGCTTACAACACCACGAAAAAAGAGTTTCAATTCTGTAGAATTTGGTCATAAATAATACCTGATAATATCTGTATTTATTGTATAATTTTCCACTAGAAATAATAGAACCCTGCTATGGTTTAGAAGAAAATTAACTTTCTATAACATAGTGGTAGGCGTCTACCCATTTATGGGCGATACTGTATATCTATTCACCCAGGTGTGTCTCTTTGTCTACACATATCTCCAAAAGAGTTGATTAAATTACAAATTTTAAAAACTGTCAATATTGCTTTCTTCAGTGTTCATGTTAGTCTGGCTGCATGATACAGTATCGCCGATAAATAAGTACACCCCTACCACTTTTTAATAGAAAGTTAATTGTCTTCTAAACCAAATATAGCAGGATTTTATTATTTATAGTAGAAAATTACACAATCAAAACAGATACTATCAGGTATTATTTATGACCAAACTCTACAGCATTGAAACTCTGTTGCCAAAAATATGAATATGTTGCCGTCCAAAGATGAGTACAACACCACGAAAAAAGAGTTTCAATTCTGTAGAATTTGGTCATAAATAATACCTGATAATATCTGTATTTATTGTGTAATTTTCCACTAGAAATAATAGAACCCTGCTATGGTTTAGAAGAAAATGAACTTTCTATAACATAGTGGTAGGGGTCTACTCATTTATGGGTGATACTGTATATCTATTTACCCAAGTGTGTCTGTTTGTCCACACATATCTCCAAAAGAGTTGATTAAATTAAAAATTAAAAAACTGTCACCAAAACTGTCACCAAAACTGTCAACATAGCTTTCTTCAGTTTTCATGTTGGTCTGGCTGGCTGGCTACGTATGTACAGTATCGCCCATAAATAAGAACACCCCTACAACTTTTTAATAGAAAGTTAATTGTCTTCTAAACCAAATATAGCAGGATTTTATTATTTCTAGTAGAACATTACACAATCAAATCAGATATTATCAGGTATTCAGCATTGAAAAATATTTTTCGTAATGTTGGACTCATCTTTGGACGGCAACATATTCATATTTTTCTCCATGTTTATTCAGTTTTTAAGTTGGTCTGGCTGGCTGGTTATGTACAGTATCACCCATAAATAAGTACACCCCTACAACTTTTTAATAGAAAGTTAATTGTCTTCTATACCAGACATAGCAGGATTTTATTATTTCTAGTGGAACATTACACAATCAAAACTGATATTATCAGGTATTATTTATAATTACTGCAACTTTTGTAATGTATATATAATAAATAAAATAAATGTATTTATTTATTAAAATGAAATAAGCCCTTGCGTATTTCTAACATACATTTTCGTAGATATGTAAGATTCGTCAGTTTGGCTCAGTCGGTAAGAGAGTAGTGATTCGTTAATTTTATATATCGGTTTCGTTTATCGTGACGGGACAGACAAACAGTGAATAGCTTACTGCCCTAAATTAGGTGAAGATTGTTGTTGTTTTTACGGTAGAAAAACGCTGTCAACTTAATCCTACTTGGATTGGAATTTCACAACAGCTTTTATACAATGTAATTCAATGTAAATAGAGATATAATTCATTATTATTGGAGGTTTTTTAACCTTTAAAAGCAATGTTAGAGGGCCTTTTGGCTAAGATCAAAGTGTAGTATCTGTTCTTCGAAACCGCCATGTCCTCGAAGTTCAGAGAACCACGGACCTTCGGGGTCCTTGTGGAATGCTCGGGTATCGTCCTGGGAGAGGTTGCACAGGATATCTTGACCAGCTGTTCGGGAGGCGATCACCATTCGCATGCTCAGGATTCGTCCTCAGAACCTTTTGGGATCCCCACACCTTTATCCCGGTCCTCGTGGCATTTGTCTCGGTGACAGGGATTTGGGATTCTCCTCTCTCAAGTCTCTACTCACGTGGACATGGGATCCCCCCTACTGAATTCGACACTAAATGACCCACCAAGGGTCGATGTGCCGTTAAACAAAATAATCAATCAATCAAAACCAAGATGTTAGACTAATTTTCAAGTAAGATTTCAAATTAGAGCATAATGCCGCTCAAGCTGCTGATAACCTCAACAAAGCAATTGGAGTGAACAGTTAGCATTGTAGTTTTGAAATGCTTTGCTGATATTATCTGCAGCTTGACTAGCTTTATGACCTAATTTGAATTCGTACTTCAAAATAAGCCTAACTTCTTAGGTAGACACCATTGCTGTTAAGGGCTCAAATACTTTCAATAATAACATTTGAGTTGCAAAGTCTCATAAAACTATTTTTATTCTCCAGAACAGCTTCTCTCTAGCCCCACCCCTAACACTCAACCGTTTTCATAAGCACCCAATCCACCCGCTGTACCTTTTCATCTTTTCTCTTGAGCAATATCCTCATCTTTTGAAATATCCTCTTGAGATGAACAATTCCACCCGAAACGACCATCGGGTGCGCCGACCTTGAAGCATAAACTCTTCCCTTATTAAACCCATCCAACCATACTTATTATTCATATTTATATTGAACTGCTTCTAAAGTGTATTTTATGTATAACAAAGGTCACTTGGTGCTCTTCGGGTTGATCAGTAGTTCTTTTTGTCCCGACGGCTATTAATATGAAACTTATTTAATTAATATTTTTGTAAATTATTACCCATTTGATGGGAGGGGGCCCTATCCACTTGGAAGTATTACATTGTTATATATAAAATGTCTTTTTTGAATAATAAGATGAAGGATGATATAAATAACAAAAACGGTAAATATTTAATCAAAATATGACCCATTTGAAGCAATAACCTTTTTTCAATGATCCTCTAATGATAATACCCAATCTCTATAAAATTCTTTAGGTTTAGTGGTACAGTAAAAGCACAAATGATGGCTTCCCTATTATTGAACCTTTTATTATGGATACAAATTTGAAAATGCTTGAAAAGATGATAATCTCTAGGAGAAATGTCATGTGGATATGGAGGAAGCTGCAAGACTTCATACTCAAATTCTTTTATATTAGACACAGTCAGAGGTGTTGGGTCTGACACCGTCATGGAGCATTTCATTCAGTTTATGTTGTACCCATTTTTACAACTTTTAATCCTTCATATTGCCTTGAGATGACGCGTTATGGTCGTTGTTGAAGTCGTAAAGTCTCCAGAAAGTGCTCGAACCGTTCTCTGTGTGTCATTGTCCAGTGCTATGGATAATTCTTCATCAATAAGAACGGGTTTGGGCCTCTTTAGAGGTTTATTATTAGTATCCATATTTCTAGACCTAAACCTATTGAACCAATGCTGAACAGTTTGCATTTTAATAGTGATCATTATCTACAGTTTGAAATCGTACTTCAAAATTAATCTAACATCTTGGGTAGACACCATTGCTGTTAAGGGCTCAAAAACATCCAATAATAACATTTGAATTGCAAAGTCTCATAAAATGTGATTATTTTTATTCTCCAGAAGAGTTCTCTCTAACCCTAACTCTAACACCCAATCGTTTTGTAAGTACCCAATCTACCCGTGTCATCGTTTCATCTTTTCTCTCTTCAATATTGCTATCTTTTGAAATATCCCCTTGAGATGAACAAGTCAGTCCAAAACCACCCTAGGGTACGCCGGCCTCAACATTCAAACTGTTCCCATATTAAATCCACCCAACCATACTTAGTCTTCATATTAAGTATATCTCATAGATAACAACAGTCATTCGGTGCTATCCGGGATCTTCATGACATTCTTGGCCCAATGACGATTAATATACCGTGTTATTTAGTTAACATTTTTGTAAAATCGTAATTAGATAATGTAAAGGATATATTGAGTACATATATAAAATGTCGTTTTTGCATCACAGAGAAAAGAGTTAGAAGTGAAAAAAGGTGTACTTATTTATGGACGATACTGTAGGTATGCATCACGCGTATAGGCCGCACCAATGGTGCTAGAGGAATGAAAACTTAAACATTTACGCATTATTACGTCTTAAAAGAACAGTGTTTTTGTTTTTCAATTTGCAATGTAAGTTTATTCTAAATTGATCCCTAAGTTCGTGTACGGCAGCATTCACGCTTGTTTATTTTTGAAAATTCAGACTTTTTCAGTGATCAAGGCCCAATAAAAGGCGAGAGAAGTAACTTATTCATTGAACACCCCTTTTTCTAATTTTTTAATTTTTTAACTGATCACCCCCAACACGGCATGCTACCAAAAGACGTTTGTGACATGACAGTGACTAACCAGATTTGTAAATTAGTAATCAGATAATGTAAAATGTATTAGGTTGTTACACATCAAATGTCTTTTTTTTACACCACAGAGAATAACGTTAGAAGTAAAAGATTCACTAACATGACAAGCCTGGCTGCTGCAGGTTCAAACTCGACTCCTATTTCGATTCCGACTAAATATCTATTGTATATATAATTTTTTTTAATTATAAAAATACATATTTTATTTTTTTAGTATAAATGCATTTATTTATTAGAATAAAATGAGCCATTATGTATTTCTAACATAAATTGTAAGACTTGTCAGTTTGGCTCAGTTGGTAATAGAACCGTCTACCAATCACTTGGTCGTGATTTTGAATCACGGTAGGGAAATGTTGATTTTATAAATATATTTATTTCTCAGAATTAAATAATCCCTTGCGTAGTTCTAACATAATTTTTCGTAGATATGTAAGACGTGTCAGTTTTGCTCAGTCGGTAGGAGAGCTGTATACCGATCACTTGGTCGTGATTTCAATCACGGTGGGGAATGTTAATCTATACAAATATTTCAGCCCTTTGTTTGTTTGATATGATATTTGGCATGGATAATCAATAAATATCGACTTCCCACATAGGCTTACCTTTCAGGTCATTCGAGCTCATCCGAGGTCATTCTCTAGACAATCTTCGCTTTTGAACATAAGAAAAATTATTTTTTATACACGAATGTTCGTCTTTCATTCTGCTTACGAATGGCACACATATTTCTCACAAAAATAATCATTTCTTAATGGATATCGCTTTTTTGGCAATGACACACTGATAGCAGCCATAGAATTACACGGTCTGAGTCAGTGGAGGTTTGGGTTTCTCCCTCTTCCAATTCTGTTTTATCTATGACAACAGCTCTACCTAAATCATAGGGATGGGAATACGTCTGACTCTCCTCTTTTTTCATTGACAAAAATGTTACGTATTTCAATTCATAATGAAGGTCTGCAACGTTTTACAGGGAGAGGGTTAAAGACATATTACTGTGCAAATTCAGGTCATTTTCTAATATACACTTGACAGTATTTTTTTATTAGTTTCTGGGGGGGTGTTAAGTACTATTATTCATTATTATTCATTATTATTCACCAATTGAACCAACGCTAAACAGTTTGTATTTTAGCAGTGATCACTACAAATGCTTTATTGACATTATCAGCAGATTGACTAGCATTATATCCTAATTTGAAATCGTACTTGAAAATCAGTCTAACTTCTTGGGTAGACACCAACAAAAGGCGAGAGAAGTAACTTATTCATTGAACACTATTCCCCACTATCCCCCCAACACGGCATGCTGTCTAAAGACATTGGTCAAACGACGATGAGTGACTAATCAGACCTATTTAGATTTGATAAAGTGTATTTTATGTATAACAACGGTCACTTGGTGCTCTTCGTGTTCATCAGTAGCTTTTTGGGCCGACGGCTATTAATATGCAACTTATTTAATTCATATGTTTGTAAATTATCATCCACTTGATTGGAGGGTGTTGTAGTACCATGGCGAGGGGGTGCATAAATGAAAACAGATAGATAAACGAAAAGAAAATATTGAAAATTCAAAGTATACTGATTGACACTAACTAAGAATCGATTTGACACTTTTGTAAACAGCAGTGGTACTTTTGATAAGGTCAAAGGGTATCTCAGGAGAAACGAAGGAAATAGGATTCAAAATATCGAAATGATGGCCATAGAACTTTAGTTAGTGACAGAAAATAGCTAAAAATAGACATATGTTTAATGAACGAGCACGGATGAATTCAAAATAGCCAAAATTCAAAATATACAGAATAAACAAGATGAATTAATTTAACCTTTAGAAACTATAAACAACCACACTAAATAAGACTGACAGAGCTAAGAAAACAGAGAGTGGCTCACAGATACGGATTGAGTGGTCATCTCCGAAGCCTGCCTAGACACCCTCTCTCTCTCTCTCTCTCTCTCTCTCTCTCTCTCTCTCTCTCTCTCTCTCTCTCTCTCTCTCTCAAATTTATGAAACTTGTGTTTGACAACATTTCTGTAAAATTTCAAATAAACAGAGTATATTCTTTTACAAGAAAAATCATCTCCGTCTCGATCCTTCGTTACGTTCCAGATCAATTCTTTCCAGAGACCAACCTCCGTCTTCCCGAACTCCGGACACATCGTGCGCCCTGACACCGTCCACAACAAGGAGTGACGAAACCAACCAACTGTCGTTGAACGTTTGTCGCCAACCTCCAAGAAGGAGATTCCGTTACACAATGACTTATTTCCTTGTATCCGAAAAATGATCGATTTTCCTTCTTCTTTTTCTTCTTCCTTTTCTTCTTGGTCTTCTTCTTCTTCTTCTTTATCAGCGACGTCCTCCTTCTTCTGTACCACTTCTTTGCCTTCATATTGTTCTTGTCTTTCTTTTCTTTTCACCTTCTCTTCTTCTTTCACTTCTTATTCAGTATTCTCTTATTCTTTCTTTTTACTTTTCTTTCCCTATTTTCTTTAAGTCTTCTGTTAAGCTATTTCTTTTTCTCTTGCTTCCTTTTCTTCAGAATCTTTCTTTACTTCTTCATTATCGCCATCTCCTTCTACTTTTTCATCACCTTTCTTCTTTCTTGTTCGTTTTCCGTCTCTCCTTATTTTCATTTCCTCCCCATATTCCTTCTTTATCTTTGTCTCCTTCTATTGCTTCTTCTTCTTCTTCTTCTTCTTCTTCTTCTTCTTCTCTCTGCTTTCTGTCGCCAACCTCCAATAAGGTGATAACGTTACAGTATTAGGTTATTAAATATAAAATGTCCTTATGAATCGTAGAAAGAAGAATGATATAAACAACAAAAACGGTAAATATCTAATCAAAATATCACCCATTTGAAGCAATAACCTTTTTTCCCAATGATCCTCTAATGATAATATGTCATCTCTATAAAAATTCGTTAGATTTATTGGTAACAAAAGTAAAACAACAAATTATGGTTTTCCTGTTATTGAACCTTTTATTACGGCTAATAAACTCAAAATGCGTGAAAGGATGAAGGAGGGGAAGGTGAGTGACATTTTCTTTAATTCAAAATCATCATTTTTAGTTGTTTGTGAAGTCAAGTGTTTCTTGTTAGAGCATCACTCAAATGGTTCGAGGAAATCCAGGTTTGTTTTCTATACAATAGTCAATTGTTTATGACTACATTGTATTCTGAGGTCACTGTTTTATTAGTCTGTAGTAGGAATGTCCGGTGAATATGGAGGATGCTGCAAGACTCAATATCCTAATTCTAAGATCAGACACAGTCATGTGAGAGATGTGGCTTGTGGCACTGTCATGGAGCATTTCATTCAGTTCATTGATCGCCCATTTTCCCAACTTTTTAATCTTTCCTTGAGATGACGTGGTATGGTGGCTGTTGAAGTCGTAAAGACTCCAGAAAATGCGCGAACCGTTCTTCTGCTGTAGATAATTCTTCATCCTTAAGAACGGGATTGGGCCTCTCTAGAGGTTTATTATTAGTGTTATGATATACTGTCACAGAGGTCAATTCCAGGCCAACAGCTGTGCGGAAGTGGAAGTGACCCGGTCACCTTAGGAAATGCGTGGTTGTCCCAAAACCCAAAGGATGTGTAAACCGGAAAGAGGCACAGGGCAGCAGATAGGAAGCTCAAGATACGGAGAAAACTCAGAGACAGGCAGCAGCGAGATGTGGCTTGTGGCACTGTCATGTAGCATTTCATTCAGTTCATTGATCGCCCATTTTTCCAACTTTTTAATCTTTCCTTGAGAGGACGTGATATGGTGGCTGTTGAAGTCTTTAAAGACCCTAGAAAGTTCTCGTTGTTTGTTGGTCATTGGCAACTGCTGTCGATAATTCTTCATCATTAAGAACGGGCTTGAGCCTCCATCGAGTTTTATTATTAGTATCCATATTTCAGAACTAAACCTATTGAACCAACGCTAAACAGTTTGCACTGTAGTAGTTATCACTACAAATGTCTTGTATAAGCAGCTTGACTAGCATTATGTCCTAAATTGAATTCGTACTTGAACATTCATCTACCTTTTTGGGTAGACACGATTGCTGTTAAGGGCCCAATCATAACATTTGAATTGCAAAGTCTCATAAAATGTTATTATTTGTATTCTCCAGAACAGCTTCTCTCTAACCCTAACCCCAAAACCCAACCATTTTTATAGGCGTCCAATCCACCCGCTGTAGCGTTTCATCTTTTCTCTCGAGCAATATCCTCATCTTTTGAAATATCCTCTTGAGATGAACAATTCCGTCCGAAACGATCCTCGGGTGGGTCGGCCTCAAAACACAAACCCGTTCCCTTATTAAATCCAACCAACCATACTTATTATTCATATATTGGATAATTGCTCCCAATGTATATCTTATAGATAACAACGGTCACTTGGTGCTTTCTGGACTCATCATGACATTTTTGTTCCGACCACTAATAATAAAACCCCATAACACTTTAAAACCTCTTCTCTCTTGAGCAATACCCTCATCTCTTAATAATTCCTCATCTTTTGAAATACCCTTTTGTGACGAACAATTCAGTCCGAAACAACTGACGGGTGCGCCGGCCTTGAATCTCAAAGCGTTCCCTTGTTAGATCTAACCAACCATACTTAGTATTCATATCGGATAACTGCTTCAAAAGTGTATCTGATAGTTAACAAGGGCCACTCGGTGCAATCCGGGATCATAATGACATTTTTGGTCCCATGACTATTAATATGGTAGGTTACTTAAACTCTTTGGTAAATTATTAGGCTGTTATATATGAAATATCGTTTTTTGAATAGTGGGATGAAGGATGATATAAACAACACAAATTTGTAAATATATTTAATCAAAATATGACCCATTTGAAGCAATAACATTTCCCAACGATCATCTAATCTCTATAAAATTCTTTAGGTTTCGTGGTCACAAATTCAGTAAAAGCACGAATTATGGCTTCCCGATTATTGAACTTTTTATTACGGCTATGAAGTTCAAAATGCTTGCCAAGATAATTATCTGTAAATGAAAGCTCAGGGTATACGGAGAATGCTGCTGGACTTCATATCCCAAATCTATAAGCTTAGACACATTCAGCTGAGAGGTGTGTGGTGAGGCACTGTCATGGATTGATTGATTGATTGTTTTGTTTAACGGCACATCGACCCTTGGTGGGTCATTTAGTGCCGAATCCAGTAGGGGGAGGGGGAGATTCCATGTCCCCGTGATTAGAGACTTGAGGGAGGAGAATCCCAAATCCTTGTCACTGAGACAAATGCCACAAGGACCGGGATAAAGGTGGGGGTCCCAAAAGCTTCTCAGGACGAATCCAGAGCATGCTAATGGTTATCGCCTCCCGACCAGCTGGCCAAGATATCCTGTGCAACTTCTCGCAAGGACCTCCGAAGGGCCGTTGTCCTCTGAACTTCGAGGCCATGGCGCTTTCGAAGAACAGATACTACACGTTGATCTTCCCACTGTCATGGGGCATTTCACTCAGTTCATGTGGGACCCATTTTTCCAACTTTGTTAAACTTCCTTATTGCTTTGAGATGACGTGATATGGTGGCAGTTGAAGTCGTAAAGTCTCCAGGAAAGTACTCGAACCTTTGTTTGTGGGTCGTTGGACACCGCTGTCGATAATTCGTCATCATTAAGAACAGGTTTGGGCATCCTTCGAGGTTTATTATTGGCATTTACAATTCCAGAACAAATCCTATTATAGTTTCCAATGGACACTTGGTGCTACCTGGGATCATCAATAACATTTTTCCCGGACGATTATTAATCATCATCATCAGCAGCCGTTATAAGTCCACTGCTGGACAAAGGCCTTTCCCATCTCCTTCCATGACGACTTAGATTGTGCTCTGCCAAGTCTTACCGGCAAACCTTTCTATCTTGTCCCTCCATCTTGTGTCTGGTCTTTTCCTACTTCTTTTCCTACTTCTTTCTTTTACTGTCCCATGGGCACCAATCGGTTAGTCTTTTCCCCATCTATTGTCATGTCTTCTTTCTAGGTGTCCAGCCCATCTCCATTTTTGCTGCTTAATTAGTTGTATAATATCCTTCACTCTAGTCCTCTGATCCATGTTGATCTTTTTCTATCTCTTAGAGTTATCCCTAGCATTGCTCTTTCCATGGCTCTCTGTGCTACTCTGAGTTGGTTTTCAGCTCGTTTGGTTAATTTCCCTGTTTCGCATCCATAAGTCATGGCTGGTATTATGCAACCGTTGTATACTTTACGTTTTAGTCACATTGGTAAGTGCTCTTCAGAATGTCTCTATTCATACCAAGGTTATTTAATTAACAGTTCCGTAAATTAGTAAATTAATCTGGTTAGTCATTCAATAGAAACAGTTGGGAAAATGGGTCCCACATGAACTGAATGAAATACTCCATGACAGTGTCAGATCCGTCACCTCTCAACTGACTGTGTCTAATTTCAGAGAATTCGTATATGAAGGGTTACAGCATGCTTCATATTCACCTGACATTTCTCCTACAGATTATCATCTTTTCAATCATTTTGAACTTCATATCCGTAATAAAAGGTTCAATAACAGGGAAGCCATAATTAGTGCTTTTACTGAATGCGTAACCACTAAACCTAAATAATTGTATAGAGATGGCATAATATCATTAGAGGATCGTTGGGAAAAGTTATTGTTTCAAATGTGTCATATTTTGATTAAATATACATTTCTTTTCTGTTTGTATCATCCTTCATCTTACTATTCAAAGAACATTTGATATGTAACAACTCCATATATATTATAGATACCAAAGGTTACTCAGTGCTACCCAGAATAATCAATAACGTTTCTGGCCTAATGACTATTAATATGGCAAGTGTTCTGATTAACCTTTTTGTAAATTAGTAATCAGATAATTTAATATCCGCTCAATCACACTAATTCCCTTATATTGGTAACGTTTGGATATTTCAGACTGTTCTTGAGTAGTCGATAAACGTTTTCTTCTGTTGTATACACGTTTACACTGTTCTGC
>VCCN01006527.1:84305-95485 GCA_006491835.1 Architeuthis dux
TACTTTTTTTCACACTAAAATAAAATAAAATAAAAAAGAAAAATGTTCTAATCTCAAATTTCACGTTTTTTCACAAATCTTACAGTTTTTAGACAGACTATATTTTGGGAAGAGAAGTACAGCTTTCTTTGCCTCTTCTACACTTCTCAGGTGCACTAAATTCATAAGCCTTTTGATATCACCTTCTTTCTATGAACAAGTATGAACAAAATGTACGAAAATTTCAACGTGAAATAGACACGTGAGAAATTTTAGAAATCTGGTAAAAATCAGCATATTATTCGATTTTAGTAAAATTTCTGATACTTATTTATTAAAGGACGAATTTCTATTTTAAAATTTTCCATTCCAAATTTCGGAGAAGAATTCTTTTTTTGATATGATTCCTACCCCACCTTTTATTAATTTGATGATTTATCTATTATATAATCATACTTTCGTTGATTTTTACACATTTTAAAGATATATCCCTCAAGATACTAGTTATGTTTACCCTTTTTATAATAATATCAAGGAACTGCTGGAACGGAACTCTTACTTTGGGATTAAAAAAGCAGGAACATTAAGAAAAAATCATTTTTTTCCCGCAAATGTTTAGTTTTATTCGATTAATTATAATTCAGGCTTATGATATGTGAAAAAAAACCAATTTTTTCACTCAATATGATTTTTTAAAAAGATTTTTCATCATTTTTATCGATTTATTCCGATATTTTTGAAATTTTTGAAATGTATATTTTTTATTCTTTCTATATCGTAGTTCGACTGAAACTTATATAAAAAAATTATAACAAGGATGAATAATTAAATATAGTGAAATGATGAAAAACCATTTTCCGGCTGTATTTTTCATATATTTTATTCTGTTTTTTTGTTTATGTAAATTGACCGCTATTTCAAATTATGGGAGCTGCAGACGACAACATGCTGTCGTGCATTTTAATCTTGTTTATTTTTTCCATTCAAATATATGTGTACTGCATTGTCTACCATATATTTTTTTTAAATTAGGTGTCGCTTACACGCTTGAAATTTATTTTCATTTGTGTTCATACCTAGCATTTGCCTGCTTTACATGGATAAATGCATTGATTAATTGTGTAGAAGGCCATAAGTTTTTTCCACACAAGGTGCACACACGCAGGACGAAATCTGAAGAAATTTATAAATTATGGTGAATATGATGGATTGATTTTTTAAAAACTATGGTTGAGGATCGCATATGCATACAGAAAGAGATCACACACACACACACTACCTAACTCTCTTTTCTCGCCTCTCCCTTCCCACCACCTTATTAAACTACCTAACCTTTTATCCCCCTCCCTTCCCACCACCTTATTAAACTACCTAACCTTTTCTCCCCCTCCCTTCCCACCACCTTATTAAACTACCTAACTCTCTTTTCTCCCCCCTCCCTTCCAACCACCTTATTAAACTACCTAACTTTATTTTCTCCCCTTAAACTACCTAACTATCTTTTCTACCCCTCCTTTCCCACTACCTAACTTTCTTTTCTCGCCTCTCCCCGCCCACCACCTTATTAAACTACCTAACTTTCTTTTCTCCACCTCTCTTCCCACCACCTTATTAAACTACTTAACTTTATTTTCTCCCCCTCCCTTCCCACCACCTTATTAAACTACCTAACTTTATTTTCTCCCCTCTCCCTGTCCACCACCTTATTAAACTACCTAACTTTATTTTCTCCCCCTCCCTTCCCACCACCTTATTAAACTACCTAACTTTATTTTCTCCCCTCTCCCTGCCCACCACCTTATTAAACTACTTAACTTTCATTTCTCGCCTATCCCTTCCCTACCGTGTCTGTCACACTTATAGTATCAGTAGCAGCCATCAGCCGAGCCTCTTGTACACTCATGGTAACTGCCAGCGAAACGATGGGTCATGGACTAGTATATATAAGGAGGGAATTGAAACCACACAATATCCATACTGCTTAGAAGTCATTACATTTATGTACTTATAAAATCTGCGATAATAACATAATATAAATAAATATAACAGAGTTCAAATTGTTCTTCGGACGATTGAACTCCTTGCTGTTTCGGTCGATCCATTCTTCGGCCTTCTTCAGGTGTAACATCCGAGTGTGATGGGTCAAACAGAAGTTTTGCTTTTAAAGGGGGTAACCCTTATAATGCAGGGCCCGTGTGTTTCTGTGTCTTTGTCTTTGGGTTTAGGTCTGTTGAGAAGCGGAAGCCACATCGTGTTGAACTCCGCACTTGCCAGACTAATGCATTTAGTCGACATTTTGATGTGAGCTGCTTTTTTGATTTTTTCTGCAACGTCGTGTTTACAACACAAACAACAAGAAGGAGTTCAATCGTCCGAAGAACCATTTGAATATTAATGACCATTCTCAAAACCATAGAAAAGAACCATTTGAATATTAATGACCCTTCTCAAAACTATAGAACAACACACACAACAAGAAGGAGTTCAATCGTCCGAAGAACCATTTGAATATTAATGATCCTTCTCAAAACTATAGAAAAGAACCATTTGAATACTAATGACCCTTCTCAAAACTATAGAAAAGAACCATTTGAATATTAATGACCCTTCTTAAAACTATAGAAAAGAACCATTTGAATGTTAATGACCCTTCTCAAAACTATAGAAAAGAACCATTTGAATATTAATGACCCTTCTCAAAACTATAGAAAATATCTATAACAGAGTTGTTAGATTGCACCGGCTTGTGTATGAAGCCCAGCTACGGCTAGTATGAAAAGGCTTCCTTACATGGAATATATATACTATATAGTATCTATCTATCTTTATTTTTCTTCCGTAGTATAGAATGGGTGAATTTGTATCTTAAACTGTTATTAGTAATTTTCATTCTTGGCGTTAAAAAATAATGTCAAACCTCCACCACAACCAGGGTTGCCGTTTATGTCCGATTCGGAGATTGTGTCCTTTTTCGCCATTTATGTCCAATTAAAAATTTTAAGAATAGGACATCCAAAATTGTCCGACTTAAGATCCCACTCAGTGTTGCCAACTTTGATATTTTATATCTAAATTTAGATATTTGTTGTTGTTTTTAGATATAAGAAATTGTTTTTAGATATCGGATATCAGTTCTAGCCACTCTTAGCTATTTATTTTCATTATTGTGATAATAATCCAGCTACTTCTAGCCACTATTAGCTATTTTAGGCATCAATTTTTCTGTCCTAATTTGACCAATTTGGAGCAGGGTTGACCATATTGTCCGAGTTTTGGAACACGCGTGTCTGACTTTGAGAAAACTAATCTGGCAACCCTGACCACAATGAACTGATGCAAGGGAGGCAACTCTTCATTCTGAGTAGCCTCCCTTACATAAATAGATCACGTACTTTTCAGTTGATGAATTTTTTTTAATGGACTTTTTTTTAGAAACTGTCAACCAAAACTGTCATCATAGGTTTCTTCAGTTTTTAAGTTGGTCTGGCTGGCTGGCTATGTATCGTGCGTACAGGCCACACCAATGGAGCTATAGAGGGCTGAAAATTCCAACATTTACTCCGAAGATTGATGCAGGGTGCGGGATTTATCTATCATCATCCTCATCATCATCAGCCGTTATAAGTCCACTGCTGGACGAAGGTCTATCCCATCTCCTTCCATGACGACCTATCTTGTGCTAATCTCTGCCAAGTCTTACCGGCAAACTTTTCTATTTCGTCCCTCCATCTTGTATCTGGTCTTTTTCTACTTCGTCTACTGTCCCATGGACACCAATCGGTTAGTCTTCCCCCCATCTATTGTCATCTCTTCTCACTAGGTGACCAGCCCATCTCCACTTTTGCTGCTTAATTAGTTGTATAATATCCTTCACTCTAGTCCTCTCTCTTATCCATGATCTTTTTCTATCTCTTAGAGCTATCCCTAGCATTGCTCTTTCCATGACTCTCTGTGCTATTCTAAGTTGGTTTTCTGCTCGTTTGATTAACTTCCATGTTTCGCATCCATAAGTCATGGCTGGTATTATGCAGCCGTTGTATACTTTACGCTTTAGGCACATTGGCAAGGTGCTCTTCAGAATGTCTCTATTCATACCAAATGCTTTCCAATCTATCGTTATGCGTCGTTTTATTTCGCAGTCATGGTCTTTCTCTAGTTTTATTACCTAGCCTAGGTAGATGTATTCATCGACCTCTTCTAGTATCTCGCCTTCTATCTTTATGACCTTTTTGAATATTACTTTTGTTTTTATACGTGTCTTTATATTAAAAACTGTCAACCAAAACTGTCAACATAGGTTTCTTCAGTTTTTAAACGAGCCTTTCTTTCTGTCTGTTTGTCTGGCTATCTTTGTATCACGCGTACAGACCGCATCATTGGACATGGAGGGCAGAAAATTAAAATATTTACTCCTTATTATGCCTAAAAAAAACATTTTATTTTGTTTTTAAAAATTTCCCGATAAGAGCTTTTTAGTGGGGTTTCAATTTTCAATATAAGTTTATGCTAAATTGGTCCCTTAGTTTGTGTCCGGCAGCATTCACGCTTGTTTTTTTGAAAACTCGGTCATTTTTAGTTATCACTGCCCAACAAAAGATAAGAGAAGTAACTTATTCATTGATAACTCCTTGTTTCCAATTTGTTTAATTGATCACCCCCAACATGGCATGCTGCCAAAAGACGACGGTTTCTATTGAGTGACTAACCAGACCTGTTTATATTATATTTTGTTTTCCGTATTTCTTTCTTATTCTCTTATTTTCATCTAGAAACACGTCCGGGATTTTCCTATACCGCTAAAAATTCTTTCGTAAATAAAAAGTTTTTTAAATAAATATCATTTTGCTGACCGTTATACAAACCTGATTAAAAAACCGATTTAATATAAAAGAATTACGTTCCAATTTCAATTACCCAAGTCAATGAATAATATTTGTTTTCAGGGCCCTTTTCGTTAGTCCCCATCAAAATCCTTTATAACCAGTGGAAATTGATACGTTAAGTCCAAAGCTCAGATTTTGGGAAGTGGGTCATGCAGAGAACTGACATAGTTTCTCAAGCCAGGAACTTTTCAGCACCCACTCGTATATATCTTCTTGCTTGACCGATGTCCTGGGATGAATTAACCACACCCCAGACCAAAATTAAATAACCAGTTTGGAAAATTAAATATGTTATGAAAATAAATAAATTCATAACTTAGTTTTCTATAGTTTTGAGAAGGGTAATTAATATTCAAATAGATCTTCAGAAGATTGAACTCCTTATTGTTTGTGTTGTTCTATAGTTTTGAGAAGGGTCATTAACATTCAAATAATTCTTCGGACAATTGAACTCCTTCTTGTTGTTTATGTTGTTCTAGAGTTTTGAGAAGGGTCATTAACATTCAAATAATTCTTCGGACGATTGAACTCTTTCTTGTTGTTTGTGTTGTTCTATAATTTTGAGAAGGGTGAATAGTAACTTAGTGTTAGTATGAGTTGGTGTGTGTCATGTGAATTAATGTGTTTTTCGTGTTTTCGTGTGTCAAACTCTGTCCCAGGGGAGAAATGGGTGCAGTGTATTAACTGTAAAGATTAGGCCCACGAGGAATGTACAGATGAGGAAGACTCTTCATGTCACCTCTGTGATTTCTTTTTATTTCAATGTTTATGAAAACTTGTTTTGTGAAGCTTCTGAATGGGTGGGGAAAAATTGTAAATAGCCCTAAGTAAGTAGTCTCCTAAAGAATTTGTTATTTTGGTATTAGTAACAACTTACCCCATGCCATGTAACAACATGCCCCACATATGGGGCAAGTTGTATACAGTTACCTTGGACGATAATTTCTGTTATATTTCGAGAATGAAGCAATGTATCATTTTTCTGTTTGGTGTTTATGAAAATAAACATAATGACCTTCTAACAGCAGAAATGTCTTTAAGTTACCTTTTGTAGTTTTTTTATGGGAGAGCAAAAATAGTAAAATCGTAACAACTAGCCCCGCTCTCCCCCATCACAATAAATATTAATAATGAAATAAAATGTATCTTAATTTCAAGGGAGGTAACCTCTATCCAAGGGAGAGAAATCTGTTCAAAACAAAAAAGTTATTATTTCCCCGAACTGTGAACTTGGAATTGGTAATATCTTTTTGCTTGACCGATGACCAAGGCTGAATTGACCATTAAGCAAAATAAGCACGTGGCTGCTGGCTGGTCGCGCTTTTACACCTATTTATTGCCAAAACCACGTAATTTACTCAGGGCTGTAAACTGACGGCTGCAATGAAAAGCAACTAAAATTAAGATGAAAGAGTATACTAGTAAAACAAGCCTGGCTGCTGCAGGGTCAAACTCCACTCCAACTTCTATTCCGACTGAAGGTGATTACTGCCACTTATGTATTGTATATATAATAAATAAAAAATAAAGTGGACACCTCAGTTTTTTTTCTTCTGAAGGTATTTTCCCTTGTAGTGACCAGATCCTATTTTCGATAAAACCTAGGGTAGTTTAAAACCGCCGTAAAAATGGTTAAAATATTTATCCCATTTTGTTCCTTAACTATTTTTGTAGGGGTCTTATACCAAGAAAAGCTTGCTCCTTTTTGTTTGTTTTTTTAAGGGTAGATTGCAAAAAAAAAAAATTAAAACAAAAACGGCTATAACAATTGATTTAAAAAATAATTTTTTGAAAAGTATTGAAAATTTGCTTTTTATTTGTTTCCCTAGATCAGGTTTGGGCGACCTTTTTCGAGCAGTGGGCCGCATGAGATATTGCTAATCATAAACCGGGCCACAAATTCACCGTCAGAATATTTTTTAGAATGTTAGGAACCTTTTCTGCTAACAGCATAGCTTGCATACACCATTTTGCTGAGCTCTGTTTGCCATTTAGAAAAAAGGCGTATTTAGGCTACCGATCTGTTTCTTTAGAGTTTCAATGTTAAGCTTGCTGATATCTCCTTTAAATGTATCAAACCCGGAATGTTTAGTTGTGTAATGACGCTTAACGTTAAATTCTTTAAATGCGGAGTGGGATTCAGAACATATTAGACACATTGGTCTGTTTTTTTACTTCAACAAAGAAGTAATCATTTGTCCACTTATCCTGGAATTTTCTCATTTCTTCAAAAAAAGATTCCCTTTTTCTTAGATGAAATTTTAATAAAACGTTATTTTCCTCATGGAATTAAGCGTGCCATTCAGAAAGTCAAAAGGGCCGTATGTGGCCCGCGGGCCGCAGTTTGCCAATGGCTGCCCTAGATCCTGGTTATAAGTTGATAATTTGCTGATAAAAGCAAAGTTCGACGACTTACAACTTTTTCAAGGGAGAAAACTATAACAAAAAATACAATTTATTTTAATAAAAAAATTAAGAAAATGTTGTTATTCGTTCGATGTGTAATTTTCTTGTGTTTTTATTGCCTTTTTTTAATTATTTTGTATTTGTGCCATTTATGTTATGTAATCGTTGCAATAAAGTATTTTAAATTTATAATGAGCTATTCTTAATTTTTTTGGTTATTCGTTCAATGTGTAATTTTCTTTTCATGGTTTCTATTGCCTTTTTAAAATTATTTTGTATTTGCCATTTTTTAAAATGAATTGTAATCTTTTGCGGCTGCTGATGGTTGCAATGAAAAGCAACTAATATTAAGATGAAAGAATATACTAGTAAATAAAGAAACGAACTCCGTGCGCACGGAGTTCGTTTCTTTATTCACATTTACAATTTAGGCCGCTCGTTTAGCAGTCGCTCACAAATATAGGCTCTCACTAATAAATGTCATTATAATTATAATTATCATATATAATAAATAAAAAAATATATATAAAAAAAAGATTTCTATATTGACCGTGATAAAATTACTTTAAATATGACAACACAGGAAAACAAATTATATTTTATAGAGATTTCATAAAATTAAATGTTCGTTTCAATCGATTATTTGCTCACACTCCCATGTCAAGTTTAGCATTGTAGTTACATTGTAAATTTTACCCCACTGTAAAATCTTCAAAAAGTCACACGTCTTATGTCCTCCGCTGTGAAAAGATGTACCGCTATGCAAAATTTGAGACCAACCTCACATAGCTCATTACCTTCGTCATGAAAAGATGTGCCCCAATGCCAAATATCAGCTTCCTATGTGCAAACCTGTGCCTCACAATTGCTTCGATTGACTAGAAATGACCTCTGATGACCTCAAATGACTTCCGAGTTCAACTTCACATAACCCGTGGCCTTTGCTGTAAAAGGATGTAAAATCTCAGCTTCCTGCATGCAAAGATGTGGCCTACTAAGTGGAACCAACAGACAGACGGATTTTGAGTTTTATATTGAGAGATTAGAATGAAATAAGCCCATGTGTATCTGTATGATACATTTTCGTTAATATCTAAGACTTGTCAATTTAGCTCAGTTAGTAAGACAGCCGGCTACCGATCAGTTGAACATGAGTCCAAACGGTAGGAAATGTGGATTTTACGGTTTACACGCCCTAATTTCGGCGAGGATTGTTCTTGTAGGAAAACATAATCAACTCCTGACTTTGTTCTGGAGTTTGACTAAATAAAGATTGGAAAAAAAAAGTGTTGCTAATTTAGCTCGTCTCGCGCTAGATTCAGTGCGTTTCTTGTTTTGGCAGTGCAAAAAGCGATAAATTAACGCGTTTGCGCCTAAAACATTTTGGCCAATTTCTGGCCATTTGTGACCATTTTAGCGTATTTTCGGTGTCTTTTAGCCATTTTTGGCTATTTTGCACCTAAAACATTTTGGCCAATTTCTGACTATTTTAGCGTCCTTTCGGTGACTTTTAGCCATTTTTGGCTATTTTGCGCCTAAAACATTTTGGACAATTTCTGGCTATTTTTGACTATTTTAGCGCTTTTTTGCAGTCAAACTAGCGCGAAAATTGAGTTGGCAACACTGGATCTTTTTTACAAAGAGAACATATTGTTACCTGTCACCGGCTGAAAGCTTATTTCCTTCCTTCGTCGTCGACTGAATCTTTTTTCTACGAAGGTAAGTTTATTTCTATGAAAAGGATTGAAACTTGATTGTTTGGTTATTGTTGCTAATAATAATGAAAGAATTAATAATGTATATCGTGTGTGGATTGGAAAACTTAGATTCTTTCTCATAAAATCCATTTATTTGTTTATAAACAAAGATTCATCTTCCCGCCTCAACAAAACAAAAATATTGACATCAAAATCAGTTTCAATTTTTTCAATGGACTTTTTCAAAATTTTCAACCAAAACTGTTAACATAGGTTTCTTTCAGTTTTCAGGTTGGTCTGCCTGGCATGTATGTATCACGTGTACATGCCGCAATGGAGCTATAGGGCTGAAAAATTCAACATTTACTCATTATGTCTAGAAAAAAACGTTTTTTTTTGTTTTTTTTGTAAATCCCCCTAAATAGGTTTTTTTATGGTTCAATTTGCAATGTAAGTTTATGCTAAATTGATCACTAGTTTGTGACCGCTTGTTTTTTTTTGTTGTTGTTAAAAATTTGGACTTCTTTAGTGATCACAGTCCAACAAAAGGTGAGAGAACTGAGAAGTAACTTATTCATTGATCACCCCCAATACGGCATGCTGCCAAAATGCGTTTTCTTTTCATTTTAGACCTGGCTGGTCAAAATATAAATTAAAAAATATATTTGGGTCATTCCACGTCAAGTGCCCCAGATTTTGCTCTAACTTTGCTCACATGTTCATTTGGGTTTGAAATGAAGTCCTGTACAATTTTAGCTCAATATCTTTACTCGTTAAGAGTTGGAATTTGGGGGCTACGTATATGTTAAAGTCTCCATTAGTAGACATTGAACATACAGAAAACCTGGAAATTGAGATGTGTGTATATATACTGTATCCCTGCATATCCCGCCTCCATTTCAATCACTGATTAAATTAGATTACAGGCATTTTTCAGCCTTTTTCGAGAAGCTGTCCGCATGAGATACGGCTTATCGTCTGGACGGCCGCAGGCGCTAATCTACATTCGAGCCCACGTTTTAAACAAAAAACAAGGGGAAGTAACTCGGGTTGTTTTGATTTGGTTCTTCAGAATTCGTACACGTTGTTTTCCTCGACAGATTTCTAATGATAGAAATAAAAATTACGATTGAAAAGTTGGTGTAAAAAAATCAGAAAGATTTCACTTTTATTTCAATCGTAGATTTTATTATTTTGATATGTAGATTAGCGCCAAAAATCTTTCCCCGGAGAAAAGAATCATTATGAACGTTTGCTTCTAAAACAAAAGATATGAATATCCGCCAATATTTTAAAATGCTGAAAACGTTACTTTCAACGAAAGGTTGCAAAATTCAAGAAATATCGTACTTAGTCATTATGTATGTGGTTTAGTCGAACTGTTAAAGCTATGGTACTCGGGGGGAAATGGTTAAAAAATGTAAATAAACAATTTAAAAAAATGAAAATTATATGTGCATTTAACATTACGCGTTATCTATCTATGATTAAAGGGAAGAAATTGACAAACAAATTAATTTGACCTGAAGTATAACCACCCGAAATTAAAAGAAAAAAAGCAGCATAGACGAGGAAAATAGTCCGTCTAAACCACACACAATGACTAAAACACCGCCTAACAGATAAGAAACATCGTATTTATCATCCATTTGTTATTGATGTAAATATAAATAATTTATTCACGGATTTTAATGGGAAACCTGGTGTTGTTGTACATTTTCCATAAGTTTCTCAATATTAACAGGAATTTGCGATGTTGCAATTCGTAAATTGTCATCCAGATGAATTTCAGTCAATCTTGACCTAGTTTTCGACTTTATTATTTTCATTCTAGAAAAGAGTTGTTCGCATTTATACGTACTACCAAACATGGTGGAATATCTTCTAGCAAAGCACACTAGTTTCGGGCAGTTTTCTTCGGGCAGAGTTCCATAAAAATGCATCAAAGATTCCTCTTTAAATTTTTGCCGAAGAAATTCATCACTCTGAAGCTCAATTAGTTCCATTTGCAATTCCTTTCGAACTTTTTCAGCATCAGCATTAAAGGGATTTCCGAAAAGATTAAAATCAGATTCTCTAGCTCTGAAGTCATTAAATCTGGAGTTCAGTTCTTTTTTCAGTTCATTTAAACTCCACAGCAAAACCATCATCTCCAGACTTTGAGCCGTGCTTGGCTGGTGTCGGGAAATGGAAATCATCACCAGTCCTGAGTTGA
>VCCN01006527.1:95495-122197 GCA_006491835.1 Architeuthis dux
ACCCGTGCTTGGCTAGTGTAGGGAAATGGAAAGCATTACCAGTCCTGAGTTGATCCTCCCAAATTTGAAGTTTTGTTTGAAAAGCTTTGACATGAGAATACATCTCATGAATTAACTGATTTTGCTTTTGCAATTTTAAATTTAAATCATTTAAATGTGTAGTGATATCCATGAGGAATGCAAGATCACAAATCCAGTTATCATCTTTCAGCTCGGGAACAAATTTACCCTTCATTTCTAAGAAGGCACCTGCCTCTTCTCTGAGGTTATAAAATCGTTGAAGCATCTTCCCTTTACTTAGCCAACGAACTGAACAGTAGTAAACAAGGTCGCCATACTCCTATTCAAGTTCTTCTAACTCTTTAAACTGGCGATGGTTAAGTGCTCGGGATTTTATAAAATTGATGGTTGAAACAACCACACGCATAACATTCTCAAATTTTAGAGACTTTGCACATAGATTTTCTTGGTGAATTATGCAATGGATCGTTGCAAAGTTACTGTTTGCTAAATTCAAAGAAGTTAATTCTTCTTTGAATTTGGCAAGAAAGCCTATCTTAGACCCAACCATTGCTGGGGCCCCTGAGTCGTTCAAGAGGGAGATTAAACTTAGAGGCTGCGTTCTTCACTTCTTCATAAATTTTATATCCTGTAACTGTGTCTTTCATTGTCTGAACAGTAAGTAATTCTTCGGTGATATTAAATAACTTATCAATACCACGTATGAAAATTGCCAGTTGAGCCAAATCGGATATGTCTGAGCTTTCGTCGATAGCCACTGTCAGCGTACCCTCGATATCTGCTGCAATTTCCTCAACCCGTCTTGTTATTGTCCTGCGAGACAAACTAATCTTGTCAAACATACCTAACTTTTCCGGACACAAAATTTCAGCCACTGACAAAAGACATTCTTTTACAAATTCACCGTCGGAATAATTTTTTTAATGTTTTGCCACTTTTTCGCTAACAACATAGCTAACATGTACAATTTCTTTGGGTCCTGTCTGCCTCTTGGAAAAGAGCGTATATAGACTCCCGCTCTGTTTCTTGAGGGATTCAATTTTTTGCTTTCTAATATCGCCTTTAAATTTATTGTATCCCAAATGTTTTGAAGTGTAATGCCGCTTAATATTAAATTCTTTAAAAGCGGAGACAGATTCAAAACATATTAAACACATTGGTTTGTTTTTTACTTCAACAAATAAATAATCATTTGTCCACTTTTCCTGGAATTTTCTCATTTCTTCAGAAATCTTTCTTTTTTTGAATGAAGCCATGAGTTTTAACATCAAAAGTTAAAATCTTTTAAAAATACAGCACTTTGCACAGTTATATTTTGAAAATTCTGTTAATCTTGCTTGAGAACGTTACATGATTAGTGTGTTTACAGTGGCTGAATTATCACAAGTCGTTATAAGCTGTGGAATCAGAAATTGAACATTAAATCAATCCTTTTCTTTTGTTGAGTTAGTGTCCTGAGTAGAGATGCTAATTGTAAGGCTCTTGGATGTTTGGATTGTTGTAGATCGACTTTGAGACACGTTGAAAATTACACGGGTGACTGACGATGGCAAATTATTTTTTTTTCTGACTTGTGTACCCACAATGCAACAGGCATTAATAAGGGAGGTTAGTCGGGCGTGTAATAATTATTCCTCTTTGACACCAGCTTCCCCCAACCTTTTTGAGTGAGAGAGTGTGTGTGTGTGTGTGAACAAGTGAGAACGAGACGAGACAAACAAAATTTGAATAAACGTTATTTTCCTCATGAAATTAGGCGGGCCATTCAAAAAGCCTTGCGGGCAGCATGCAGCCCGCAGGCCGCAGTTTGCCCATGACTGGATTAGAACATGAAAGAACCAAGATACCAACTTGAAAATCTATCCCCAAGTATTTTAAATATTGCTCTTTTGTTGGGAATTTTTAGTATTCCCCAAATTAATTCTAAAACAAATATATTGTTACTTAGTTTTTTCTTGAACGCAAGAATATCAGGAATAAAATTGTTACTTGTTTTTTAAGTAAAAATTGTGCAGCTCCCGCAAAGTATATTTAATTGAAGCAACTTACCTTTTTTCTTCAATTGATGATCAGTTAGGTATGGGGTTGCATAAAATACTTCTTTATGCGGCGAGGTGTCCACCTATTATTGGTTTTATCAGGTCTTCGCTCGTCTTGGAGGTGTGTATAAATTTTACTTCTCGGAGGAAGACACTGATTTAAAGTTCTATACTTCTTGAGAGAAGTCACGGTTTGAAAGTGTTTTCAAAGGTGGTTTTCAAAGTGTAGGGCTTGTGTGTGAAATGTCTTTTTTAAATGTGAGCCCAGAATTACAACGGCTAACGCTTGTGTCCAGCAAAAGATCCGAACGGTAACAAACTTTTTCTGGAACTGGTAAAGGAAGGGGATTTATACAAATTTCTTTGCCCCCTTCTTTTTTACATTCTTGGCGGGCAAAAGTGCGCCTTTTTTTGGCAACGGACTCCCTGCGGAGTTGACCAAGGGCCGGTAAAAACAATAAGCTGCGAATCAATCAATCAACAATACGAAAGCCGACAAATTGATTTACAGTAAACAATAACTAAACTATTCTAGCACAAACGATTAGTGAAACATAATTAGTTCTTATATCTTCCCCTCAAAAGAAAGCAATAAAGTATTTATTGCACAGCACATCCTAAATTAATATAAAACACAGATATAAAGCTATACAAAAAAACGACATCAATATATGTGCCAGTGACATTTAACTGATTCGTGGGAAGAAAAGTAGAAGGGAAGACAGTAATGGTCAAGAACTAATAGTAAACATAAGGGTCATTAGGTGACCGCTGTCTGCCTCTTAATGTAGTCGTCCTCTTAGGACGTTGAGAGGCCTGATTAGAAGTATTATTTGCGCCTGTAGGTTCCTCTGAGGTATTCGTTTCATCATCCTCAAATTCAGGGATGCTGCGAGGCTGGTGAGAATGAGTTAGTCAATTCTAGAGGTTACAAAAGTTTGTTGGGATGGATTTGAATCAAACCATCACCCCTTTTGATCTTTACGGAACAAACCTTGTTGTCATCCCCAGGGATAAGTTCTAAGACTCTACCCAGAAGCCAATAAGGCCTGGTTTTAGCTGGATTCTTAACAAGAACCACATCATCAACCTTGATCCTATTAGAGAAGTTAATCTCATGTAGATCCTTACACTGTTCTCTCAGATTAAGCAAATAGTCTTGATACCAAAGTTCTCTAAATTTTGCTAACATGTTGTCGCGAGACTCAATGGATTTCATAACATCCTCTTTAGAGGGCGGATCAGATTCCCATATATTTTGGTCATCTATTTTCGACAAGAGTCCTGCATTAGCATTAGGACAAAGAAAGCAATTAGGGGTTAAGATCTCAAGACTAGAATCCGTCGAACACCTATAAGTGAGAGGCCTGGAATTTATGACCTTCTGTACATCTGAGATCATTGTGAGGAGATCAAAATGTTTGATTCGGGAACGAACAATCATCTTGTACAAACAGGATTTAATAACCCGAATCAATTGTTCCCATGTACTCCCGACCCATGTAGAGTATAGAGGTATCTTTATGTGTTTAATATTAAAAATATTAAATTTTTCCTCGAATTCACTGGAAGCAAAAACTTCCTCTATAAGGTTGCATCCTGCTATAAAGGATCTGGCATTATCATTATAAATATGTGAAGGAATACCATATATATTGGTAAACCTAAGTAAAGCCAGAATAAAGGAGTGAGTGCTCATGTCTTGGACAAGTTCTATATGTACTGTTCTGATGTTGAGACAAGTAAATATGAGCATGTACATCTTACCAACACCTTGGTCGTTTTTTACCCAGACATGTCCGGTATAATCAACACTCGTATGTTGGAAAGGTTTCACAAGGTTGACCCTATGTTTGGGTAAATTAGTAACCTTGGGATATCTGAATGCAAGAGAATTAAATCTTTTACACAAGAAGCATCTAGATATAACATTTTTTACGGCCTGTCTGGCTTTAGGTATCCAGAAACCAGACATCCTTAATTTGTTCAAAGTGGTTGCGATGCCTAGATGTTTACATCTAACATGACAATCATTAATGATCAATCTAGTCAAAGGATGGTCCTTTGCTAGTAGAATAGGATGAATTATTTCATACTCATAGGTGGTAGTTCTTCCAATTCTACCATCAGAACGTATAATGCCCGCTCCGTCCAAAAACAAATTCAAATCCCTAACCAAATCAGGTGCTTTCCCATTCTGAGGATTTAGGAGATAACTAATTTCCTTTTCAAAGGACTGTTGATGCATTACTTCAAACAAGTGTAACTTAGCACAGTGCACATGATCCAAATCCAGGTTTTTCAGTTTATTTCTGAACTTAAATACAAGCGAGGTTGCGTTGATCAACTTTGTTAACTTGGAAAACCTTTCAAAGACAATAATGGGTTGTTTTCTGATATCAGTAACAACATTGTGTAACACTGTAGATCGAACGATATTTTTATTTTTTGTACTTAAGCAATTAAGTTCACTAAAAGGCCATTCAACAGGATTTTTACAAAGCCATTCAGGTCCAGAGGTCCAGAGGTCCAAATTTTGTTGGAATTTTTGCAACATTAACCCCCTTGTGAGCATATCAGCTGGATTTTGATCAGTGGGGATCTATTTAAATTGTATTGCTATTGAGTATTTCTTGTCCAATTCCTCAATCATTCGACGAATATCTTTTAGTTTATTTTTTTAAAACTGCTCTTTTGTTTTAATGTCATCGGACAACAGCCATGATAACACGACTTGAGCATCTACTGCTATGACAATGTTACTAATTTGAAAATGAGTGTATGTGTGCAATAGAGTGTATAAACACTTGATACCCCAAAATACTCCTAGTAATTCCAGGGTAGGTAAGCTTTTAGGCTTCATTGGGGCCACTTTGGCCTTAGCAAATATCAAAGAAGAAACACTGTTCTGTACACTATAAGCGGCAAAACAATAAGCCGCCTTAAAGGCATCACTAAAGATATACAGCTCCGAAGGACTGTCCTTGTCGATGGCATATCTTGGGAACCGCAACGAATCAAGTCCAGCTAGGTCCTTAGATAAAGCGGACCAAACGCCAACTTTTTAGACCACAGATCCCTCGAGAGCATTTTACCCCTAACCGTGACAGGTGAACACAAAGACAGGGTCAAATATCTTTGAAGTCTGGGATAGAACTCCCCTCTTTGAGTGCATATCAGGATTAATAGAAGTTTCGGAAATTTGGATAGTGTCATCCAGAGTCGAGTACCTATATCCCAAAACCTTTTCCAGGGCACAGTTATGCTCAACAAAATTCCCATTATCAATCATTAGCTGTTTGAGCTCTTGACAATTCGTATTCCAAGACCTAAGATCGAAATTGCCCTTTAGCATGTGATCATTAACCTCCGAATACAACCTTGACAATTCCTCTACAGAATTTTCTGTTTTAATCAGGTTATCAACATAAAAGTTTCTCTTCAACATGTCGGTGCAAACATCATTAGGAAATTTATCTGCATGATGTTTGATCAAAAAAATTCAAGATGAAAGGAGAAGCATTAAAACCAAATATAATAGTTTTATATCGGTAACAAGTAAGCTTATCCCCTTCCTTCATAAAGAAGCAAAATCTATTGCGATCTTCTGGGGAACTAAGCTTTATCATGAGAAAAGCTTTGCGTATATCTGCTAGCATGACATACTTGTTGGATCTAAATAATAACAATAATTCCAGCATATCACCCATTAGGTTGATGCCTGGATATGCCGCTTCGTTAAGGGAGTATGTTCCCTTTGTCTTTAGAGAGCAATTAAAGACGTGTCTTCACTCAATGTTTTTCGTCTAGAACCTAAAAAGGTTTTGACTTCAAACTCCACAGGAGAAGAATTCGATTCATCACACTTCAACTTGTCAAGCACAAACTTCGAGAAATAAGATCTCTGGCTACCAGTGTCAAGCAAGCAATTGAATTTGAAACTTCGGTTGCCCTTTGATACAAATACACTTACTATGGGCAAGATGAAAGGTTGTTCTCTCACGCCAGTGTTATAACACGCATTTGCAGCCAAGGAGGGTTTTTGAGTCTTGTCTATTTTGGGACACATAGCAAGGTGGTGGCCTTTCGATCCACAAATTTTACATCCGTAAAAAAATCCATCAGTCCTGCCAGGACATTCGTTCATTTGTCCGATGTTTTGCACTAGCATACGATGTACACAATTTAAGTTCCTTGCGTCTGGATAGTCTAGATGCGTGTGTGTTGTACTTAGCACACCAACGTAAATTATGCCCATCAGCATTACAAAGCGTGCAATGCAAAGGTGCAGTTCGAGTCTCCACATTGGTCGCAAAATTTTTCAATGTGGAATGACTCTTTTTTACATCGTTCAAACTCTGTCACTTAGGTCTCCAAATCAAGGGACTTTGTCTTTACCGGTTTGGAAAGGTTAGATCTGAATCTGGTGATAACCAACGTTTTTATAAGCTCGTTGTAATTATCGAAGATCTGGTTTAGGGAGGGATAATTCGAACCAACGGCATGTATTAATTCCTTTTTTAGCGCGTTAGGCATTTTTGAAAATACAGCATGACTGAGGTACTTATTCCCAGGTTCACCTTCTTTCAGATAATCCATTCGATATGAATTCTTTAGTTCATATAAGTCGGCACGAGTTTTAGTTAAGAAGCGTTTAATTCCAATAAATTCAGGATCGAACTCCGGTTTAGCTTCATCAATTTGTTTGAATATTTCACTAATGACATATATTCTTTATCCAATTATTCGTCTTTTAACAAACTCACAGCAGCGTCATAGTTCTCGTCACTGATTGTCAGATGTTGCATAATCTGTAACGTGTAGTCCGACAAATATCCTCTCAAATATTGCAATTTAGTCGTATTGAGTTTTACGCCTGCGACACAATTCTCAAATTGAGTAAGGAAATTCTTAAAACTGAACATATCGCTATCACAATCGTTGCCGCTAAAGACGGGGCATTTTAACTGAGGTCGTAGTGGGCTGGAATTCAACTGGCTGATGGCAGCAACAACCTTTTTGGATTTCGGCTGTAGTATCAGCCTTAGTATTGCTGCTTACTTCCTCGCCCACCCCGAACTGGGGGGTCAACATGTATAAATCTTCTAAAACATTAGAACGAAATTCAAATTCGTTCTCCACGTCAATCTTTCGACCTTGGTCGTTCTCGTCGATATCACTATCGACGCAAATATCGTCAATCTCTGTATTTAATTCATCTATCCTTTCTAGGCATTTGTTAATGGACTCTAATAAGCAAGTCTTTGGTTAAATTAATTTTGTTTTTCAAACCATTAATGGTAGCAGTCATCTATAGCTTATACCCAGCACGACGCTTAGCAAGTTTACTTGAGATATTAGTGAAGTCTGCCATTTCAGCAAATTGCGAAGAGCAAGGTTATTCACTTTAAGAAATGTATCACAAATAGAACCAACACCGAAATGACTTTCTGGAAACAAAAATAATTCACCACTAACTGGTAAAAGGACAGTTAAACGAGGAAAGATATACTATTAGATTCAAAGAACACAAAAAAGTGGTTCGCGTTCTAGAAGTTATTTTATGCAAAATGTTGGGAATTTTTAGTATTCCCCAAATTAATTCTAAAACAAATATATTGTTGATACTATTGTTCGGACTGAGATCCTCATCTTGGTTGTCATCTTGGTTGTCATTTCCACAACGTATATACTGTCCTCATTCCACTATCCATGTCCTAGAAAGTTGGGACGGTGGCCTAGATAACTAAAGCGTCTGACTGTTGAGTCATCTGTAGGTTGTGGGTTCAATCCCAGGCAGGAGCACCACAACTGAAAAATAACCACAAAATAATTTCCAGGACATGGATAGTGGAATGAGGACAGTATACCCCCGTGAATCAAATAAAGGGTTCAGTTCAATAGTTCCGGTAAGTGACCAACAAAACTTGACACCTGAAGAAGGCCGGAGGGTACATCGGCCGAAACGTTGTGGAAATGACAACCAAGATGAGGATCTCAGTCTGAACAATAGTATCAGTAATACTAACACCTCATCTCAGAAATACCGAACTCAAATATATTGTTACTTAGTTTTTTCTTGAACGCAAGAATATCAGGAATAAAATTGTTACTTGTTTTTTAAGTAAAAATTGTGCAGCTCCCGCGTGTCCGCCTATTATTGCTTTTATCAGGTCTTCGCTCGTCTTGGAGGTGTGTATAAATTTTACTTCTCGGAGGAAGACACTGATTTAAAGTTCTATACTTCTTGAGAGAAGTCACGGTTTGAAAGTGTTTTCAAAGGTGGTTTTCAAAGTGTAGGGCTTGTGTGTGAAATGTCTTTTTTAAATGTGAGCCCAGAATTACAACGGCTAATGCTTGTGTCCAGCGAAAGATCCGAACGGTAACAAACTTTTTCTGGAACTGGTGAAGGAAGGGGATTCTTCGAATTCATAGCAAATTTCTTTGCCCCCTTCTTTTTTTCATTCTTGGCGGGCAAAAGTGCGCCTTTTTTGGCAACAGACTCCCTGCGGAGTTGACCAAGTGCCGGTAAAAACAATAAGCTGCGAATCAATCAATCAACAATATGAAAGCCGACAAATTGATTTACAGTAAACAATAACTAAACTATTCTAGCACAAACGATTAGTGAAACATAATTAGTTAGGTACATTTTCACCTTTGAAAATGGTGCATTTTTGTTGTTTTCTAATTCGGGCCATTTTTGAGACCTCATATCTCAGGATCTAGAAAAGCTAGAAAGATCCAGATTGTAACATTTTGTAGTGCATTGACATCACAAAGTTGGCTAGGTCCTGACTAATGATTACTTTAAAATGGCTTCTCAGAAATACCAATGAAATTTGGTGCCCACTTTGACATCTTTTTCTGAAAAGATTATGCTTTCTAGAGCTAGGCTGATAACATTTTCAAAATCTACATATGAATTTGACCCTGAGAACAAATCTTCAGGGCAGTAGAAGTTCCTGTTGTGGAATGGTTGCTAGTTGAAAATGGAAAAAAAACATTTGGTTGTCGTCGCTTCGAACAAAGTAGTCCTTGTTTTTGGATCCATAGTGACTGAACGAGTAAAGATATTGAGCTAAAGTTTTACAGGACTTCATTTCAAACCCAAAAGAACCTGTGTGCAAAGTTAGAGCAAAATCTGAGATGGTCGAGTGGGGACCTCTGGTCCACTTGACATGGAATGACCCATTTATATACTAAAGCTTATCCTTTTTTTTAATTGATCACCCCCAATACGGCATGCTGTCAAAAGACGTTTCTATTGAGTAACTAACCAGACCTGTTTTCTTTTCATTTTAGACCTGGAATTCAAAAATATAAGTAAAAAAATATATTTATATACTAAAGCTTAATTACTGTTCCTTTGTTCATACCTAAAAAAAATACAGCAACGCCTGGGTAAAATTGTTTGATTCCTGGCCTTTTGGCTAAGTGTAGTATCTGTTCTTCAAAACCACCATGGCCTCAAAGTTCAGAGAAACACGGACCGTATGGGGTCCTGTGGCATGCTCGGGTATCGTCCTGGGAGAAGTAGCGCAGGATATCTTGGCTGCGGCTGATAACGCGCTAACATCGAAGTGAAGTATCTGCACTTCGAGACTGCCATGGCCTGGAAGTTCGGAGAAACACGGCCCTTCGGGGGTCCTGTGGCATGCTCGGGTATCTCCGGATGACTGGGAGAAGTTGTACAGGATATCTTGGTCAGCTGGTCACGATCCCCATTAGCACACTCGGGATCCGTGTCATTTGTCTCAGTGACAGGGATTTGGCATGCTCGGGTATCTTCAGATACCTGGGAGAAGTTGCGCCAGATATCTTAGTCAGCTGGTCGCGATCCCCCATTACCACACTCGGGATCCGTCATGAGGAGCTTTTGGACTCATCCCGGTCTCCTGGCATTTGTCTCAGCGACAGGGATTTGGGATTATCCCCCCTTGGGTCGCTAGTCACGGGGACATGGATCCCCACCCCTAGCCCTATCTCCGTCCTCATGTCATTTGTCTCAGTGACAGGGATTTGGTATTCTCCCCACTCAGGTCTCTAGGCACAGGGACATGTGATCTCCACCCCCACCCCCCTCCTGCATGTTCGCGTGCAGGCCAACCCCACATTAAAAAGACTTCATTTGCCGCCGTGGGGAGGCAAATAAAGAAAGGCCTTTTGGCTAAGGTCAAAGTGTAGTATCTGTTCTTCGAAACCGCCATGGCCTCGAAGCTCGGAGAAACACGGACCGTATGGGGTCCTCTGCATGCTCGGGTATCGTCCTGGGAGAAGTAGCGCAGGATATCTTGGCTGCGGCTGATAACGCGCTAATATCAAAGTGAAGTATCTGCACTTCGAGACTGCCATGGCCAGGAAGTTCGGAGAAACACGGCCCTTCGGGGGTCCTGTGGCATGCTCGGGTATCTTCGGATACCTGGGAGAAGTTGCACAGGATATCTTAGTCAGCTGGTCAAGATCCCCATTAGCACACTCGGGATCCGTCCTGAGGAGCTTTTGGACACATCCCGGTCCTCGAAAGCATTTGTCTCAGCGACAGGGATTTGGGATTCTCCCCCTTCAGGTCTCTAGTCACGGGGACATGGGATCTCCACCCCCACCCCCCTGCACGTTCGCGTGCAGGCTGACCCCACATTAAAAAGACTTCATGTCAAATTTGCTGCCGTGGGGAGGCGAATGAAGAAAAAGATCAAAGTGTAGTATCTGTTCCTCAAAACCGCCATGGCCTCGAAGTTCAGTGAACCATGGCCCTTCAGGGTTCCTTGTGGCATGCTCAGGTATCGTCCTGGGAGAAGTTGCACATGATATCTTGGCCAGCTGGTCGGGAGGCGATCACTATTAGCATGCTCAGGGTTCGTCCTGAGAAGCTTTTGGGATCTCCACCCCCCTTTATCCTGTCTCTGTTAAAGGGATTTGGGATTCTTCCCCCCCTCAAGTCTCTAGTCACGGGACATGGGATCCCCTCCCCCCTTCCTCCTACTAAATTCGGCACTAAATGACCCACCAAGGGTCGATGTGCCGTTAAACAAAACAATCAATCAATCAACTAAATACAACCTAGCTCCCACTCCTATGATTCTATTACCCACCAAAGAGGGATTGGTGAACACCTTCAAAAGGTTTGTACACAATTCAACATTAAAGTCTTTTTCAAATGATCACACACTCTCCATTGTCTGCTAAGTAAGGTTGCCCCAACTCGGGACCCCAAACTGGTGAATAACTGTGTCTACATCATCCCTTGTAAATGTGGTATTGTCTATACCGGAGAAACGGGCTGCCCCCTCAAGGTCAGACTTGATGAACACAAGAAGGCCATAATCAGGGGCGAGATAGATAAATCTGCTATGGCCGACCACATCTGGAGAGAGAACTGGGAGGAAGTCCAGATTATTGACAAGACAAAGACACAGAAACACCTGGGCCATGTGCTATAAGGGCTACCCCCCTTTAAACATAACTTCTGTTTAACCCATCACACTCGGATTTTATACCTGAAGATGGCCGAAGAATATATCTGCCGAAACGTGTTTACAACACAACAAGGAATTCAATTGTCTGAAGAACCATTTGAATAAATGCAACCTACTTTAAATTAAAATGGTTAATTTATACAAATACCTTAGGATACAAGTCAAGTAGGGCGGTCCCTCCTACAGAACTAGTAATATTGCTTGTTTTTAGTATCTCATACTCCAATGACTGAGATACCTACTGTAGCTGGTGCCAGTACAGAGATAAAGAGAATTTAAGTAGGTCCAAAAGTCTCCAGGGAGTTCCCGAGAAGGACATTCCTAATCTGATGGGACTACAGCAACTTGGCAAGTCGGTAGGTCGACCCCCCCCCCCCATGGTCACCAAGTTTGTTTGTTTGTCTGTTCACGTCACGGTGAAGACATAAGTTTTACTCTCTTCAAAGTTGATAAAAGAGAAGATGTACACCTATGGGTGAAGTTGTGATATTCTTTCTTTTGCCAGATTCCAAAACAAATTATCTTCTGTCAATAATCATTAACATTCGAAGAGTTTTTTGGGCAATTGAACTCCTTCTTGTTGTTAACACAATGTTTGGGCTGCTCCATTCTATGGCCTTCTTTGGGTGTACTATCTGAATGTAATGGTGGTAAACAGAAGATTTGTTCTACAATAGCAGCAATACCACCGTTATATTCAGATAATAGACTTGAAGAAGGCCATAGAATAGGTTGGCCAAAATATTGTGTTAACAGCATAAACAACAAGGTGTTCAATCATTTGAAACTCTTTGAAATTATCTTCTATTCTGGACTTCAATGAGGCCACACCCTGGTTGATCCTTATTCATTTCATTAGCCACAAAATTTTCCATTCAAGAATATTGGATTTCCCGGCGTCAAAGATGCAATGTTTTTCCCAAAAATAAGTCTCAAAGATTTACTCTGCGTACTACTGGACGAAGGTTACCCTTTTTAAAGATTCTGTTTGCAGGTCAAAATTGTGGTGTGTCCTTGCGGCCAGAGCAATATGTGTTGGTACACCATCACAGTTGCGTCGAGTTTTCACCACCTGCATTTTTATAGGATGATCCATTTTTGAAGCTTCATCAAGTATACTGTAAGAAAAAGCACTTCTTGTCGACTGCACTGAATAATGCAGGTGGGGATAGGAATTCTCATCTAGAGTAATATTGGGGGCTAGGTGGCCGACAGAAGGAGAACCAATGCAATCTTACCTTTTGTAGGGTTTTTATTAACACAATGATTGACATTTCGTAATACTGCAGCCTGGTTGCAATAAGATTGCTCCTTATTGCGGCTTTACACTTAGCCTTGTAATAATAGTGTGTTTTAAACACTGCAAGGTGAAATTCAAAGAACGTTGTTGAAGGGGCAACAAACAGCTCTTTGGTAAAGCATTCCCATGTGGATAGAATGGTTCTCCGACTCTTTGTGATGTCGACATGTCTCGTCAAACGTGAATTAACGAATTGTAGGATCCGGTTTATAGGACGGGTTTTAAGAACAGTGTCTTGTAAAGAGACTTGTAGTTCTATGTCATACCGTACAATGCTGTGCTGCGTGTGTGTAGACCTTAAAAATAAAGGTACATTTATACAAATTCAAAGCATTAAACTTCCTCTTTTCCCACGGTTCTGGCTCACAATGGAATGGCTTCCGCCCCATTTTCACCTAAAGGAGAGATAGCATTTATTCTCCAAGCATCGACCATTTTTTATAAGGTAAAAATTATATTTTTTCTGACAATACATCATGACTAACACATGATGCAATATATATATGTACTAACTTTTTTTTTAAATTCAGAAAACACCAAATTGCTATTAATTATGAAAAATGTATTTTTCATATGTAAATTTAAGCACTTTCAGTCAATAAAAGCTCCATTGTGGAATTTTGCCAGTTTTGCAAATAATTAATTTTGTATCGTTTTAGTTAGGGTTTTTATTTTTTTTAGTAACTATAATTCTAAGAAGCACATATTATTTTAGCTATTCAGTATTATCCAATTCTTAACCATTTCTATTTTTGTTTTGTTTTGTATATCTATATCTATCTATAATAATGATTTATAATACTTCATTTAATAAAAAAATTTAAAAAACAGAATATTTATATATATGTTTGTTATGCTGATGTAAGAAAATCCGATAAAATAGTAGATGTGATTAGACAGCTCTGGGACCCATAAGGAACTTTCAACCAAATAAACCAGGTCACCTAGGCATACAGAACACCCTTCATTTCATTTCTACTACCCAGCATGGATTGTCGCACTTCTCTGCAGTGTTCAAATTTTTTCTGATGAAGTTGCTCACAGCGATGAAATGCATAAAGTTTTATCTTCATGATAATAAATATATTTGAGACATAACACACTTTTCTCAATCTTTCTTTCTTACAATGTCTAATCACATCTACCATTTATATATATAAATAAAAATCTGAAATTGTTTCAGATTTTTACTTTGAGATATAAAGTAGTGGCGGATCTACATTTTAGTGGCCCTGACGCATGAACTGTTATGGGGGGGCCCCATCGCAACCAGCGGCAATAGGGTAACATCCAACAAGGTCTGACGGGCCTTACTGTCCTTGCAAGGGCAGAGTCCTTGAAAATGGGACCATGCAGTGAGCCCTTTTCCACCAGTGACAAGGTCTGGGTAACTACTGTTATCTTCTTTAATAGGGTTTTAGCGAATCCACGGCTATCTATTTATTTTTTGTTTTGAAAACAATTTTGGAGGCATTTCTAAAGTTTATTTTAGTATGCATAGACCGCAATGACAGAATCACAAAATGTTATGTGTTTTGATGTAATGTCATTGTTAACATTTATAAAAAAGTGGATTGTTCTCATTTTATTAGGTTTATAGTATGGTATCAAGACTCAGTCATCAAGAGTTAAGGAAACATATATGGAATGATGAAATAAAACATAGCAGTCAATATAATCTTATATTTTAGACACCTATGAGAATACATAATACATGAAGCTCATTTTACAAAATACTCTTTTTTTTCTATATTTTCTATATTCACGTACAGTTGTGTCACATGAGAGCTTCCTTGCAATGTCATTTTCTAGAGACAATATGCATAAAGAATTTAAGCACTCTTCAGTCATGGTAGATCGAAATTTGTTCTTTATAAAGGATAGCTTTGAGAAATCCCTTTCTGCTTCACAGCTTGTGATAGTCAAGTACAGCTTAAGCACAATAGTAATATTGGAAACACTTCAAATAGGTATTGCTCACAAATAAGCTGAATAATTTCCGCACATTGCATTTTAGATGGTGTGTTTTCTTCTGTGTTCTGGGATTTCCTAAAATTCAAATATTCTTTAAACTGATAACACTCGTTTACTAATTTGTGGCCAATATCGTCTTTGTAATACGATATGATGTGTTTAATACAGTCCTCATCAATTTCAAAATTGTTCACCAAGGATGATGAATCTGTGTATAATTATGCAAGTTTGTTCCTTCTTTGAGTGACTTGGAGTTTAATTTTTGTTGAGCGTTGAAAAATTCCAATAACCCAAAATGGCTGCCCTCTTAACATCCTCCCCTGATCATTTTTCTGGAATGTATATGCACCTCATCATCCTCGAATCCATCATCATTGCCACTGAAATTATTATTGTTTGAATGATGAGATTCTCACATCAGAGTTCTAAATGAAACAATACCAGTAACCCAGAAGTTACCTTCGTGAAATTTATTCATGCGATTAGAAATAAATATAATTTTTCAAAACTTTTGATTTATATAAAAATATACTATTAGTGTATTATCGATCGATTTATTTATGATTATAATTATGATATTGAATATACAAGAAAACTAGTTAATTCAATGAACAAATGTACTCTTACATGTTTAAGAAATAAAGAAGGATATGTAGGCTATTAATATTTTAATATTCAGTTTTTTTTAATTTACAAAAAAGAAGTATAAATTTTTAATTATATAATAATGTTGAAAAAATAAAAATGTAAAATATTAGTAACAAGTAGAACCTTTTAAATTTTATTATTTCTTAATATCATGTTTTTCTACATAGGATTAAAAATGATGGTGTTCATTTTTTTTAGTCACTGTAGTTTACTTTATATTAACTGCATGGCAAAGCTGCTAAGTATTTGTAAGGAGTACACAGGTGTGATCACGTAGGACGTATCTCAACAGCGCTCCTGAGCTCCCATAAATGGGACGTTGCTACCACCAAGAAGCGCATTGGCTTAGATATCATTTCGCTTAGCGACAGACCACTTATCTCTATGCTTGATCTGTACAAAAACTGCATCGATTTTGTTGAAAAAAATTGCTTCTGGGGCCCCCTGGGATTAGGGGCCCTGAAGCTTAAGCTTTAATAGTAGATCCACCACTGATATAAAGTATAGTAATTTAGAACATATAACTAATTTAGAATTTACAAATAGAAAATATCAATTTTTGGCTAGTATTTCTTAAAAATAAATAATAAAATAATTACTTTATTCTCTTTCATTTTCAGTTTATACCCCACTGAAGAAGATGGATGCTAATAAAAGATCTCTGCTCTGTGGAGTTTGCGGATTAGCAGTTTCATGCAATGCAAGCCTTGAGACACACATGAGAACTCACACTGGAGAGAAACCTTTCCCTTGTGAGGTTTGTAATGCAAGATTTTCAAGAAGTTCTAATCTTCGAGAACACATGCTCATCCACAGTGGAGAGAAGCCATTCCAATGTAAAGTTTGCAGTTCAAGATTTTCCCATAGTTCAAATCTGAAAGAACATGTGAGAACACACACTGGTGAGAAACCGTTCCATTGTGAGTTTTGTGATGTAAACTTTCGCACCAGCTCTAGCTTCAAAAGACATGTGAGAACACACACAGGAGAGAAACCTTTTAACTGTCAGATCTGTGGATCAAAATTCTCTCAGAGTTCGCGTTTCAGAGAGCACATGTCAATCCACACTGGTGAGAAGCCTTTCCAGTGTGGCTGTTGTAAAGCAAAATTTTCCCTGCATTCTGCTTTAAAACAGCATGTATCTATCCATACTGGAGATAAATCAGTGCAGTGTGGGGTGTGTAGCAAAAGCTTTTTACATGCTTCGAGTCTGAAAATCCACATGAGACTGCATACAGGTGAAAATCTTTTTCATTGTGAGCAGTGCGATTCAAAATTTACTCGGCGTTCATATCTCAAAGAGCACATGCGAACACACACTAGAGAGAAACCATTTGAATGTGAGCTTTGTGGAGCAAAGTTTTCCTGGAAATTGGGGATGAAGCAACACATGGTAAAACATACAGGAGACGAGGCTTATCAATGTGAGATCTGTGAATCAAAGTTTGCCATGAGTTCACATCTAAAACAACACATGTTGTCACACACTGGAGAAAAACCCTACAGTTGTAATATTTGTGGAGCAAGATTTTCAAAAAACTTTGGGCTAAAACAACACACATTTACACACACTGGGGAGAGACCATATGGCTGTGAAGTGTGCAGTGCCAGATTTTCCTGTCGGTCAAATCTTAAACAGCACGTACGGACACATACTGGAGAAAAGCCATATCTTTGTGAGGTTTGTGGGGTAAAATTTAACCAAAATTCTGCACTGAAGCAACATACCCGAATCCACACTGGAGAGAAACTTTTCCACTGTGAAGTTTGTGAAGCCAATTTTTCTTTCAGTTCAGCTCTCAGACAGCACATGTTTACTCACAATGAAGAAGGACAGAAGCATAGCTAAAGATTTGGGAGCCCAAGGGGCTTGGCTCCTTGTGGAGGCCCCCTCCAACATTTAGTGAAATTTGTCAGTAGAAATACAGTAGGTGAACTACTGTTTATAAAGTTTTAGGGGCAAAGTAGGATGACTTAACCATCAAAAATGCATTGCATCATAAGGACTGATTTGACCGATCACTACTAAAGAAGCTAACATTTTTTTAACTTTTATACTAAGCTGGCACACCAATGACTGTTTGAGTTTTAGTAAAAAATGATTATTTTATTTTTTATTAAATCAAGTATTGTAAACCATTTTTATTAATTTTTAACTACTATTTACCTTCATCTTAACGTTTAGTTGTTTTTTAATTATAATTAACTTGGTTTTAGTGTAAAAAGTTATTTGTTTATTGTAAACCTTTTTACACGAAAGTAAAAAAAATGTTAGCTTCTTTAGCGATGATCAGTCAAATCAGTCCTTATGATGCGATCCATTTTTGTCAGTTAAGTCATCCTACTTTGCTTCCACCCCCTCATGGACCTTTTGTGGAGCAGTATTTGCCAAGAGTCCACATCTCAAAGAACATATGAGAACATGCAGTGTTTCAAAACCTGTTGCATCATGAATATTTTATTGCTTGCAAGAGTACATTTTTGAGAAAAAAATCTGTCCTTTTTGTGATTTGTCTATTGGGATTTTGTATTTGTTCTGATATCAGCCGACAATTATTCACCAGAGAGAGACTATTGTCACTTTATAATATTTTTGTATCTTGGTTTCTTAGAATAGTATTTGTTTCCTGAAACCAGAATTAAATCTTTCTTTTCTGATGATTGTGAAGCAAAATTTTTGTGGAATTATTCTTTCAAGGAATCCACATTGGAGTGAAACCTTTATATTCTTCATTTTGTAAAGTAATCTTTCACAGGAATTTTGCATAGCATAGGTTTTTTGAGTTGTGTGGTTTGTGTGATAATAATAATAGTAAATGCATTTATAGAAAGCACCCTTTCTTGGGAACCTCAATACTTAAGTCTCCGCTGGACAAAAGCGCTTGAAAACCTGTGCAATCAATTTCAGTAAAAATATCAGGCCTATTAAAGAAGAGTAAGAAGAAAGTGCAACTTGTCAATAAAGTTTTTTTACACAAACCAGGACAGGAACTACAGTTACAAAGTGTATTTATTTCCTGAGTTCATATAATTATGAGTCTCGAAACAAGAAAGTTTTTATTTTTGACTTAAAGCCTGCTAATGTATATATGTTCTGGATATCATAGGGTAATTGAATCCAAAGTCTGGATGCTATACGCCCATGAGTCATATTCATAAAGACAAGTTCTAAAATCAAACCCTCTAAATATCAGATGTTAAAAAGAGCACATAAGGGCACATATCATGCAGACATTTGAATATTGTAATTAAAATTTTGAACACAAATTTTTGATTTATAAAATACTTTTTCTGCAAGTTGTATTATTATCTTGATTTCCTATTTTATTAACCATTATTAATTTTTGACTAGTTTTTCCTTTCATTTTTATTGTTGCTTTTTGTCACAACGATCTGGTCATTTTCACATTTTATGACCATTAAGTAAGCAGCATGGACCAGAAATAAAGAAGTACCTCCAATGCAATTTAATCTCACACCCCATATCCTTAGGAGTCTATCTGAACTGGGCAGTGCAGGCCACAAAGACCCATCATCAATAAAGTCTAAAATTAATGGCAATGCTTCATCTAATAAATTTAGATACAGTGGAAGCAGTTTATTATAATCATGAATGTTATCAAACGGTTTTTGTTGTCGAAATCAGTCGGTCGCAAAGACTTTATTTAATATGAATTAAATAGGAGGATCGCAGGGCACAAAGTCACTTTCACAGGACACCTCTTTGGAGGGAACCTCTTCCACACGACACCGGCAAACGCACTGTTTTCTCTCTACACCAACAACATTCGTCAGACCACCTCCAAAAGCGAATTGTTTTCACTCCTCATAATTGGCCACTTATATCCTACTAAGGAATGATTCAAGTGCCCATATGTGAAGTGTCTGGTGCAGCAAACCATCAGCGGGGAGCCCGGATGTTCTAACAATGCTGCCACACAAAGTCTCTTCAGTTGTGGCTGGGAAGAGGGCTCAAGTTTGATCTTGCGGTCCACACCATCGCCACATAAAAATTCATATTAATTTTTATAATGTAAAGATGTTTATAACAATGAGTTTAATACCATAACCCATAAAAACCCAGTGTGACACAATTTAATTGATCTGCACAGTCTCTTATATAATATTATATTTTATCCTTTATTTTAACTCATGAAGTGTACTAAGTGTCACATACAATTTAATCGATCTGCACAGTCTCTTATATAATATTATATCCTTGATTTTAACTCATGAAGTGTACTAAGTGACATCTACTGAACATCCTGGTGCAGTCAAGTGACTGTGTGTCAATTTGTCTACCCAGAATCCAACATAATGTCCCTTCAAGTAGAAATGGGTCTGAGTTCTTATGGGATAACAATGAGTTTAATAAAAATGATTGCAAGTTGTTCCAATTTTATAATCGTTGCTTTATTTTATCAGCCGGTTATTGTTATCAAAAAGACCCTGTCCCAAAGTGATCACAATAAATATCAACATCTTCAACATGATTTTATTCAGCAATATTTTCTGTCAGTTTTTAAGTCTTCAGTGAAATCTTTCTTCTATTAGGTTGTCCAACATGAAATGGCCGTTTATGAAAGGAAAATCAATGGCTTGTTGGGTCGTGTCAGTAACCTCTTACCCGGACATTTAAACTTGTGAGATTGTAGGTTCTGAATGCTGGATGATTGGTTGCCAGTCTTATCAGGTGTCCAAACCATTGAATTCTCTGGTGCTGGATGAATTTGTGGACTGGTCTTGCTCCGACGATTTTTCTGATTTTTTTTCATTGCTAATTCAGTCCCTCCTCGTCTCATTTGCTGCTCGTCTGGTAATAGGTTGTCCCACATGAAATGGTTGCTTATGAAAGGAAGAATATCCTTGATGACACCCGAAAGTTGTTTTTGAAATTTGTAAATTTTGAGCTCGAACTCGTGGGTCATTATCCAGGCTCATATCTCTGGAACGAAATTTGTGGAACCAACGTCACACTGTTAATAAATGACCAGATACAAAAATGAACATGAAATGGTCGTTTATGAAAGGAAAAATATGCTTGGTGACACCCGAAAGTTGTTTTTGAAATCTGTACATTTTGAGCAAGTGTTTGAAAAGTGTGTATTAGTTTGTATCAGTTTCCACAACATCCCTTAAATTCTCATCGTCTGCAAGGATCATTATCCAGGTTCATATCTCCGGAACGAAATCTTTGTGAGCAAGTTCCCATTCCAAATGTTTGTTTCTGAGAGCTGGAGCAGCATTTTTACCAAGTTTGAACTCATACAAAAACAATAGTCTGATTTCCTTTGAGAACAGCATCTGCAAGAGTGAGGGATTATCTCATTAAAAATTGATATGATGAATCATAAGTTGAAAATTTAAAAGTAAGCTAATGTTGTATAATTAGTTGAATATGTATAACTACATTTTATGCTTCAGAATTTGTCGAAATCACAATCATAAAGACAAAAGCCCCAAAACGGCCATTTCATGTGGAACAACCTAAATAGAACCAATATTTAACGCCTCTCTCGATCTGGTCTTAGGCTCCGAGTGAGAATTATCTCAGCAACTCTGAGTATTCTCTCACCTGACCGTTGATGCGGAACCAATGTTCTCACTAATCTTTAGTAGTCAGTATACACAGAAATGTCCAGATACAAAAATGAAGATGAAATAGTTGTTTATGAAAGGAAAAATATGCTTGGTGACACCCGAAAGTTGTTTTGGAAATCTGTAAATTTTGAGCAAGAGCACGAACAGTTATCCTTGTATTAAATTCTCATCATCATCAACAACTGACTGAGGGTGTTATCGAGGGGCCATTATCCAGGCTCATATCTCCAGAATGAAATTTGTGGAACCAACATCGCACTGTTCTTTGTGAGCAAGTTCCCATTCCAAATGCAAAATTGCTGTTCTTGAGAGCTTGAACAGCATTTTTATCGAGTTTGAACTTATACAAAAACAATAGTCTGATTTCCTTTGAGGACAGCATCTGTAAGAGTGTGGGATTATCTTATTAAAACTGATATGATGAATCATGAGTTGAAAATTTAAAAGAAAGCTAATGTATAATTAGTTGAATATGTATAACTACATTTTATATTTCAGAATTTGTCGAAATCACAAGACAAATGGCCATTATACCATAGCAAAAGGGTGCATAAATGAAAATAGATAAATAGATAGATAGATAGATAAATGAAAAGAAAAAATTGGAAGTTCAAAATATACAGATTGACACTAACTAAAACAATCGACTTGACACTTTTGGTAAACAACAGTGGTTTTGATAACGTCAAAGGGTAACTCAGGAGAAAGGGAGGTGCGAGTCAGCAGTGGGTCCAAAGATTTGAGACAAAAAAGTTATTTCCCTTGAATACATGGACATAATAATAATAATCCCCTATGTAAAAATTGTTTTCGATCGCACAACACAAGGTTAGAAAACAACAAAAAGAGAAAGATTAAAGTGCGTACAAAGTAAAAAAAAAAATTCATATAGCTCATCAAATAAATTTCCTTTTATTTAAGACTATTTTAAAGCCAAACCTTTTTAAAAATTAAATTAAAATATTTTCTATAGTTTTGAGAAGGGTCATTAATATTCAAATGGTTCTTCTGTCAATCGAACTCCTTGTTGTTTGTGTTGTAAACACAACGTTTCTGGGAGGATGTCCAGATTATTGACAGAGAACGATGTTGGAAGCAGAAAAATCAAATAAGCAGCTCACATCAAAATGTCAACTAAATGCATTAGTCAGACAGAGTTCAAACCGATGTGGCTTCCGCTTCTCAACAGACCTAAACCCGACAAGATAAAGACACAGAAACACCCGGGTCTGCGTTATAAGGGTTACCCCCATTAAAAATAAAATTCTGTTTACGCCATCACACTCGGATTTTACACCTGAAGAAGGCCGAAGAATCGATCAGCCGAAACGTCTTGTTTACAACACAAACACAAGAAGGAGTTCAATCGTCTGAAGAACCATTAAAATAAAATAAAAACTATTATTTTTTAAAAACTTATCTACATATTGAAACCTGGATGTATTTTAGGGATGGCTTGTATTTTTGGATCTACATATTTTTTGCATGGGTGTGTGGTTTTCTGGTTCTATATTTTAATGAAATAAAAAAAATTGAGAATAATTTTCTTTTCTAAATTCATAGGCAGGCTCCTAAGAAAAATGATATTCTTTGGAGACAAACATTAATAGGATAAATGTATTTTTCATTTATTTTATTTTTAAGTGCATATGTAACAAGATGAGGCATCAGATGGGACACCAATGCTGGAGGCCTTTCCATCACAGTCTCTGATGAATAGGAAGACTAAATTGAGAGTGACAGGACAAAGAAAAGGAGAAACATAATTATTTTGGCAGACTAGCCCAGAGACTGAAGAAGAGAGAGATGGATATTTAGGCAGCCATGGGTGGAGGTGACCCCCCACAGCTGTTGAAAGTTGTGGACAGGATATCGTTTGAGCCCAATAAAAACGACACAGGCTCTCGAAAAAAGCAGAAAGAGAGAGACAGACCACCTAGGCTGGGGGAAGACGCAAGGCCTTATTCCCCTGTTGGCCCTCATTGTCTCTCTTCCACTCTTCATTCCCCGCCACGCACAATGTATCTTATGAAATAAAAATATATCCTCATATTTTTATAAACCAAGTTTGGAGTCTTCCTTTTTCTCCAAGTTCCGGACTTTCCTCCCGCGGACCAAGATGGCTATACAAAAAGTGATACGGAGAGTGACCGAGCCATATCCACTCAGAGTTAAGATTGTAATTCCACGTGCATTCTTGCTGATTATACATAATACATTAAACATAATATATGGATTCCACTGTCTGACCCAGGGATTGAACTCCCACCCACCAGGTAAACTGCAATGCTTATATTCACTAGGCCAGCATTTCCCAAACTATGGGTGGCAACCCACTGGTGGGTTGTAAGTGAAATTTGTTGAGCCATGAAAAGTTATTAAACTATAATTTTATTAATTATACAAAAATATATATCACAAAAATGGAAAAGTGCAAATTGTATGTGATAACATCAACATTGAATTGTTAGTAAATTTAATGTTCACTTTATCATAGCCTCAACCTATAGTGGCACCACCAAGTTTTGTTTACCATGTGATGCTCTGTGCTGTGAAATCTGGATTACATTAAATTTGGGGAATCAAGCTTAATTTACATCACACAGGTTTGAGAAACGCTACAGGGAGGCCAATAGATGAGCGCAGAACACCAGGTGATTACAATTACATAAGCTCGCGGAAAATACATTTTTTTCCCAATAAAGTTAAGAGGGTTGATATAAGCTGTGGTCATAAATAGTGGGACGCGATTTTAAAAGTTTGGGAACCACTGCACAGGGCCATATACTCTGGTTCAGCAGAACAAACAAAAGTGGAATTACAAAAGGACAAAATAACAGAAGTAACTAATACTAGATATCCCTCCTGCATGGACAGTGGAATGTGATCAGTCTATCCTCATGGATTGAATAAAAGGTTTGGTTCTTAAATTCCGAGAATGTTACTGAATACAACAGGCACCTGAAGAAGGTCAGAGAGTATAACAGCTGAAACGTTGAAGCCATAACAATCAAAATGCTGAGAACTGTTTGAATTAATCAGTGTATAATAATGATGATTCCTCATCTAAAAAATTCAAACACAAATTATCAAGAGTGTTCACTTCTTATGTAAAGGTTCTCAACACTAAATGTCTTTATAATTATCATGTATGTGTATGAAAAATATAATAGCAGTAAATAAACTGACCCTGAGTGAAAGAGACAGGCGAGAGTTTAATAGAAAAAAGTGTCTTTAGCAAGACAAAATTGAAAAGCTGATCACATGATCAGCTGCTGGCAAATATGCCTGAAAAGACTGACTAACAATGTTGAGTGGAATATTCATTTAAGTGGAAGTTTAGAACACTGAATCTGAAATATTCAAAAGTGAATGAAACGTGTAAAATACATGCAGCGTAATCTCGAAAGAAAACTAACAATGCTGATAAATGAAGCTGAATTCTGACTTTTTATTAAAAATGGGACTGGTCGTAGAATGTCAAACCACCTGAGTGGTGCAATAAAAAGTAACAAAAATAAGATGGGGGAAAAAGAAACTAGTCAAAATTTGATAATGAAAATGCTTCATCTAAGAAATTATGGACAACTGCAGAATCTGATATGTTCACTTATTGTTATGATTTGTGTTTCCGGACACCTGGGTGGAAATGTGGGTGAACCCAGTCACCTCGGGGGATGGGTATATTGTCTAAATATTGTCACTGTTCAAAACAGGAAATGGGAACCGGTCATTGACATCATGATCACACCACGTAAGCCTTAGAGAAACTATAAAGCGGAGCCAAAAGGCAGAAGTCAGTCATCCTTCCCTGGGAGCGGACAGAAATCTCGACACTCAAAGAAAGACGCAGACATCAGCGGAGCCGTTAAGTTGGGGCACAGACTGGCAGTTCTCCTTATCTCTCTCTTCCACTTTTCACTATCCGGCCGACAAAGATGTATGTTGTGTAATAAAAATATGTCCAGATATTTTTACAAGCAAGTCTTCGAGTTTCCTTTATAGTGAAGTCCAGCGAATTCTTCCCGGCCTATATAACATTATGACCTCACTGTCTAAAGGGGAAGGGGCCTCTCGAACAGTATAATGTAATCATATTATTTTGAGTCACTGTTTTAATGTGAAAACTAAATAATAACAAGATTGGCTGCTTCAGGGTCAAACTCCACACAGACTCCATTGTTGCGGCCTGTACATGTGACACATGAATGAATGAATGGTTTGGCTTCGCGAGCAAAGATTTTGGGGATGGCCCTCCACAGCATTTGGACCATAGACGGCGGGACCAATATGCAGAGTAAACCTCCAGCCAGAGCAGTGTAGTTTTAAGGTGAAGTGCAACTTGCCCAGGGTTGACCCCACCCTTTAAACCAAGGGTTTGCATCCTATGGGCCACCGGAGTGATGCAGATAGGGGCAGAGCCCTCGGTTGTAGGTTTGGCAGGAGTGTCCTTCTCTTGACAGATGCCCGAGCTAGCTATGAGGGTCAGCATGTGACACATACATAGATAGAAAAACGCAACTATTTCAGCCATTAGGTCTAATTATTTTCCCTACTCGTTGAGGGGAGTGTGTGTGCAAAATTTCAAGTTTCTACTATAAACGGTTAGGGCTGTACAAGTGACACATACTTACATAGAAAAATGAAAATATTTCAGCCACTAGGCTGACTTTTAAAAAAATGTTCCTTATAAGTCTTCTAGTGGGGTTGAAATAAGGTCGCATGCCAAATTTCAGCCTCCTCAGTTGCCTTGAAGGGGTCTAATTTTGGTGAGGGTTATTGTTGTTGTTGTCATTGTTGTTACCTGGAGAAAATTAAGTCAACTCCAGAGTAGGCGTTTGACGGGGGGAAAAACACGTAACATGTACATTAGAAGGCATACACCAATACACAAGGCGGAACTATATTCATAAAAATGTTAATTTTTAAATTTTAAGTTTTTTTTTAAATTTTGAAGTTATAAAATTTTAACATTTTATAACGTCTAGAACACTGAAATTGAAAATATTTTTCATTTTCATAGTTTATTGCCATCGGGATGTTGAAAATGGCCTAAACAGCTGTAACATGTACATCAGAAATCAGAAGTAGAAGACAATACACCAGCCATGGGCAAACTGTGATTTTCAGAATGGCACGCTTAATTCCATGAGGAAAATAACGTTTTATTAAAATTTCATCTAAGAAAAAGGGAAACTTTTTTGAAGAAATGAGAAAATTCCAGGATAAGTGGACAAATGATTACTTCTTTGTTGAAGTAAAAAACAGACCAGGGTGTCTAATATGTTCTGAATACCACTCCGCATTTAAAGAATTTAACGTTAAGCGTCATTACACAACTAAACATTCCGGGTATGATAAATTTAAAGGAGATATCAGAAAGATTAAAATTGAAACACTAAAGAAACAGATCGGTAAACTAAATACGCTTTTGTTCTAAAAGGCAAACAGAGCTCAGCGAAATGGTGCATGCAAGCTATTTTGTTAGCAAAAAAGTTCCTAAGATTCTGAAAATTATTCTGACGGTGAATTTGTGAATTTGTGGTCTGGTTTATGATTAGCAATATCTCATGCGGACCGGTGCTTGAAAAAGATTGCCCATGCCTGCTCTAGAACCCACATGATATTTAACGCGGAAAA
>VCCN01006527.1:133631-147789 GCA_006491835.1 Architeuthis dux
CTTTCTATTTGTAGTAAACCCAAAGAAAGAGCAAATAAAGTTGGATACACATCTTATATTTCTTTCAGCTGTGTTCATTGGGAGATGAACATGTCATCCGAATAAATAGAAACCTATCTAGGAGTCTTTTAAAATTTCAAGTCTTACCAGCAAGTTACCATTTGAAGAAAATGTCCTTGGAAAAACCTTTAGTTAAGTCTTAAATATAAGTATTGATAGCTAACATGCTCATTCGAGACCTCCATTAGCGTTGAGACACCTAATGCATTTTAACAAAAGGGGACTTAAAGAATGACATCAGCTTTGATACCCAACAAAAACTTGAGAGGGGGGGAATAGACAATATTACTAACACTAACCTATGTATTCGTATTCGTTTCAGCTAACCTGTACTCACCTTATATTTGTTTCAGCTGTGTTCATTGTGAGATGAACATGTCATCTGAATAAATGGTATGAACACCGTGGAGAGGGTTGTAATGAACTGTTCTCTGCATGTAGACAATATTACTAACACTATCCTATGTATTCATTTTAGCTAACCTGTGCTCACCTTATATTTGTTTCAGCTGTGTTCATTGTGAGATGAACATGTCATCTGAATAAATGGAAACCTATCTAGGAGTCTCTTGAAGTCTTATCAGCACATTACCATTTAAAGAAAATGTCCTTGGAAAAACCTAATATATTATTTAAGTCATAAATCAAAAGTATTGATATTTCCGTCACCAGTATGTCGAACATAAAGAGTAATAACCTTGATTGAAGAAAACTCACCAAAGGTTTCCCTGTTTAACTTTTAAGAAAAATATTAAGTCTATTTTTTACCTTCCCTTGAGTTATGAGTAAAATAGCAGGGCTGACTGGTCTCTCTAGCCTTAGGAGGTAACCAGTCTAGGAGAAGGACAACTCTGAATTCAAAACCAGGAGCTAAAGTCCCTGAGGCAGCCTGGTTGTCTTCAGCCTCATTCTGACAACTCCTGCGATGACGCTGGTGCCAAGCAGTGTTGCCGATTTAGCCTGTTTCTTGTTTTGGCAGTGCAAAAAAGCGCTAAATTAGTGTGTTCATGCTTAAACATTTCGGCCATGTTCTGGCTGTTTTTGATCATTTTTAGTGCCTTTTTGGTGGTTTTGGCTATTTAATAAAAATTTAGCACTTTTTGGCAGTCTAACTACCACAAATAATTTTTTTGAGTTGGCAACGCTGGTGCCGAGCTGTATCAGCCCTTGCCCAACAACATCAGTGCATGGAGAGGGGATACTTGCTGAATAGGCAAAAGCCTGTCTTCCATACAACCTTGCCCAGGCCTGTGTCCTGGAGAGGCCAAAAGCAAGATTTTCCAGGTAGGGATCCACAGTCTCTCAAGACTGACAGATGCTACTGGACTATTCTTTACTTACACAGATTTGGGAAAAATTCTACTCAGTGATTCTCATGATAAACGTATAACTTCAGAATGCTTCTTCATATGTTTTTTCAAATCTGATTTCTTGACAATTAGAATTCCACAAACTTCACAAGTGAAATGTTTCTGTCCAGTGTGTGTTTGCATGTGTCGCTTGACCTTTGACTTTTCAGCAAATGTTGCACCACAAACCTCACATTGGAAGGGCTTTTCTCCAGTGTGTGTGAACATGTGTCGTTTCACCTTTGACCTCTGCGAAAATTTTGCTCCACAGATATCACAGATGAACGGACTATCTCCGGTATGTGAAAACATGTGCTGTTTAAGATTTGAATTATGGGAAAACTTTGCTTCACAAAGCATACAGCTGAATGGTTTCTCACCAGTGTGTCTTCTCATGTGTTCTTTAAGAGTCGAACTGCGAGAAAACTTTGTTTTACAGACCTCACAAGTAAACGGTTTCTCTCCTGTGTGGATGCGCATGTGTTGTTTTACTTTTGATCCCTCAGAAAATTGAGCACCACAAACCTCACAATGGAATGGCTTCTCTCCAGTGTGTGTTTGCATATGTCGATTAACTTTAGAACTCTTCGAAAACGTTGCTCCACAAATGTTACAGGAAAAAGGTTTTTCACCTGTATGCAGTTGCATGTGTTGTTTCAGTGTTGAATTATGACCAAAGTCTTTTCTGCAGATATTGCAATGAAACGGTTTCTCTCCCGTGTGTGTTCGCATGTGTGCTTTCAGAGCAGAACTCTGACAAAAGTTGGTTCCACAAATCTCACAAGTGAATGGTTTCTCTCCGGTGTGTATTCTCATGTGAACTTTGAGATTTGAATTCAGGGAAAATTCTGTGGCACAAACATCACATTGGAAAGGTTTCTCTCCAGTGTGTATTCGTATGTGTTGTTTAAGCGTAGAACTTTTGGAAAATGTTTCTTCACAAATCTCACACTGAAAAGACTTGTTTCCAGTGTGTGTTCTCAAGTGTTGTTTGAGAATGGAATGTTTCAAAAAATCTTTTTTACAAATCTCACAAGTAAAAGGTTTCTGTTCAATATAAGATTCCATTGTCTTTTTCAGAGCAGGGTTACCATTTGGTATTTTTCAAGATCGAAATTGAGCAAATTTGGTACAGAACATAGCTATCTGGTACTGAACAAAGCTATTTGGTTCCAAAAATAAAGAGTTGGTACTGGTCCAGATGCACAACTATATGGTCTGAGCAATATGGATCTCAATCCCAGACATCACATTTTTTCCCATCAGGTGATTTGAATAAGACCTAAATTAGAAATAAAAAAAAGAAGAATATATCATAACACTTACATCTTAATAATTTCTTACTATAAAGACAGCAAATGTTTGTTTGTTATTAATCACTGCTATGCACAACACTGGTTTATTGCTGGGTTTATGTTATTCATGTGTTCACACATTTATATGTATCTATGTATCCAGACTTTGCCCAGCCTTAACCATTCATAATAGAAACTTGAAATTTTGCACACCCCCCCCCTCAATGAGTTTTTTAAACCCCCCTAAATAGACTTCTAGAGGGGCGTTCAATATGCCATGTAAGTTTATGCTAAATTGGTCACATGTTTATACCCGCTTGTTTTTTGAAAATTCAGACCTTTTTTTAGTGATCACAACCCAACAAAAGGTGAGAGAAGTAACTTATTCATTGATCACCACTTTTTCAAACATTTTCCGATATATATTCATAATTTCCCTTGGAATGCTAGTCATGTATCAGTCTTATAGCTGCCCAAACGGTGGCACACTGGAGGTTAAACATTTGTCTATATGGTTAACTTGACCCCAGGATAAGCATAGGATAGGTTGTATTTACCTGTGATTTCCCTACAGCTTACAAAATTAGGGCAGAAAAAGTTGTTTTGACCCTAAATTGACAACTTTTTCTGCCCTATTTTGTAAGCTTTAATTTTTAAATCAGTGGACGTACCAATGGCTAAGTGGTTAAAAGCACAGGAAATGAAATCAGCGAACCAAGTTCAAACCCTGACAAAGAAAATTCAAAATTTTAGCAACTTAGTCTGTTGGAATAATGGGGATCCTGGGGATGAACACAACCTCCTGTTTGCCTCGCCCAGTTAGGGTAGTGGCCTCGATGACCTGTGGGAGAAGCTGCTTTACAGCTAGGCGAGTTCCATTGCACAACTTAGTAAGATCTAGATTTCTCAGAAGCATGATAGACACCTCAAGAGAGTTGATGTAGTTTCTAAGTCAGCACTAACATATTTCCCAGTTGTCACTACCTCCATAGCTTGAGTAGGCAAGCCTAAAACGGACTGACCTTTTGTAGCCAAAAGCTCACCACATCCAGGTCACTGATGCTCTACCTCCTCTATATCTGTTGACGGCTCGTTCGTTAAGCTTTTGATTCTTGGACCTTCCACAAAACAAACAGCAAGCCACGCATAGTCTGTTTGTTCTGGGTAAGTCTTTCTTCGCTACAGTTGAGGAACTCAATTGGGTACTGAACCACCTCCAAAGTGTCTGGGTTTGCCTCAAGTGATTGAATCTGCCCTGGAATCTGTTGCAACAGCTTTGAGTTCAAGTCTGCAACTTCCGCATTCTTAGGAGTCAGAATTCCTGGCCCACAGAGCCACTGGTAGTTTTTGTAGTTTTGAGCCATGTTGGTAAATACAGAGCTCATGAGTTCATCTATTGATATGACTACCTTCTTGCAAATGTCAATTTGGCCACTTGCATCTGGAGGTGTCTTCTCATCACCCAAAATAAGGTTTTTGAAGAAGCGGTCTGCATTCTGATCCCCTTGTAGACTGAGTGTGTATGTGTGTGTGTTTGTGTGTATTTTCTTAGTACTTCTTAGGGGCCTCCGAAAATCGATCCCCAAAAACATCTTTGATTGTGCATGCATGAGTGTGTGTTTTGTTAGTACTACTACCACATCAAAAATAACTTTTTGTTATGTGAAAGACCAACCCTGTGTATGCATGTCTGTTACTGCTACTACTAATAATAATACTTATTATTGTTACATTAATGCAAAAACGCCCGAACTGGTAAAAAGAAAACAATTTTATTGTAATAAAACTTTGTGCCATTCATGTCCAGAATTAACAGAGAAAAATTTGTAATAAAAATCATGTAGTTCCAATGTTTAGAAGCACCGATTTGTGATCCACAAATAATCGACTAATAGAAACTTTAATAACTAATTTGTGAGAGAAATATCTCCAAACTTCCATAACAAAAAATCTTATTAAAAATAAGCGCAAAGAATGGCCACTAATCAAGAATTGAACTCGGGACTCAAAATTGATTATATTTGTTTGTATATGATTTAATGATAACATATATTATAATAAAAAGGTATATTTTGTTAATACTTTACTATTTTGAAATAATATTTACTAACTTGATCTCCAAATAATCGACTTATTTAAACTGTACTTCCCTGTTTGCTGCTTGAATGTTATTTTCCTTTTCGTGCATGTATTTGTAAACAGGATTTATAACTGATTTTGATATTCGATTTAGTACAATCATGAAAAAACTTTAAAAAGTGTATAAAAGAGAGAGACTTTTACCAAAAATCCAATGAAAGACTTTGATTCACCTAAAAAACAAAATAGAAGCAAAATCCTACAAAGTACTCACCCGATAAGAACTTTGTTTAGAATGTCACCTATTACTTGTTAGGTGTTAGTGTAGCCACCAACTGAAGTCCATGGTTAAGAGAGTCTAGAAGGCAGATAACCGTAAAAAAGTGTCTTTCAGTGTGTGTGTGTGTCACGCTGGTACTTGTGAGAAAGCGTACGTTTGAATGAGGTAATGGACGGGCGCATGAAACTGAAACAGTAGATGAATTCGCGTAACTATTTTAGCAAAAAACAGGGAAAGTTGTGAAAAATTTTAATTTTTGTAAGGAATGTTTTTTCCATTCGTGAGAGGAATGATAGACGAAACTCCTGGTCTAAAAATTAGTTTTTTCTGATGTTTACATCCGAAGATTGGCTAGAGAATGACTGCTGGTGACCTCCAAGGTGAGCCTATGTTGGAAGTCGATATTTATTGATTTTCCATGTGAAATATCAGGTCAATCGGCTTCATAGTTTTACCAGAGAAGAGGCACGGACAAATAAACAGATGGCTTACATATTAGTATAGATACATTTTACATTTTAACAATTTCTTAAAATTATATCAAGGTGGCACAAATGCAAATTAAGCACCAACTGCCAAACATAGGTACAATACATTAGCAGCTTAATGATAAAAATATAAACAAAGATAACTTTGATAAAGATCTACATCCATTAACCAAGTCAAAAAAAAAAATAGAAACATTTTTTTTCATCAGTAATTTTTTGTACTTTTAATCCGTTAGACCAATGGTCGCCAACCTTTTTATGCCGAGCACCTATTTTTGTAAGGGTAAAATTTCCATACTGCCCACTAATATTTTAAATCCACTTAGCCACTAAATGGCCATAATTGCAGATTGACAAAAGGCACCCCAGAATTGATTGAAATGAAAAGGACACATCCTGATTCTACCCTCTGATGACGTCATCTCATGTCAGCTGTCTTACAAACAAATTAGTGGTTGACCGATATGGGTTTTTCAATGACCAATGCCAATATTTAGTGTGCAGGGCAGCCGATGGCCGATATATAATGCTATGATTTTTTTTTTGCATCTGATAAAATACAACAATTTAATAATAATAAGAAATGAAACACAAAATTGCTGAACTTGAATGAACATTTATTTAATGTTATTGTCTCTGGAAGTAGATCTGCACTATTTCTGCAGTGCACTTATTTTAAATGTAAAAATATGCATCAACTAAATGTCCACAGGTACAGTGTTGGCGATTTAGTGCATTTAGCGCTGGATTCAGTGCGTTTCTTGTTTTGTCAGTGCAAAAAGCGCTAAACTAGCACGTTTGCACCTAAAACATTTTAGCCGTCTTTGGCTATTTTCTGGCTACTTCTGACCATTTTGAGTGTCTTTTTGGTGGTTTTTGGCCATTTTTGGCTATTTAAAAAAATTTTAGTTCTTTTTGGCAGTCAAACAAGCACAAACATATTTTTTGAGTTGGCAACACTGCACAGGTAACAAAAAACTAAATTTTGTAAAAGAAAAACAAAAAAAAATTATGAATGAAAAATAAAGTTTTAGTGTACTTAACAGCATTTATCAGCAGACAGCAGCATCCCCTTGTTTCTGGGAGAGATAGAACAGAAACTTTGTAAACAAAGTGCCCCCACACAATAGCATCTCTTTGTTTTTACTCCCAGTCCCTGTTAAGAGCAGCAAGTTATAATGCAGGACACATTTACATTTCTTCTGGTGCATTTTCTTTACTGAGCCTGTTAATCACTGCTATCCACAACACTGGTTGATTGCTCGGTTTAGTTAATCACCATTACCCACAACACTGGTTGATTGCTCGGTTTAGTTAATCACCATTACTCACAACACTGGTTTATTTAATCATTGTTACCCACAACACTGGTGTATTTCTGGGTTTAGTTAATCACTGCGGCCCACAACACTGGTTTATTGCTGGGTTTAGTTAATCACCACTACCCACAACACTGGTTTATTGCTGGGTTTAGTTAATCACCACTACCCACAACATTGCTGGGTTTAGTTAATCACTGCGGCCCACAACACTGGTTTATTGCTGGGTTTAATTAATCACTGCTACCTGCAATGCTGGTTTATTGCTGTGTTTAGTTAATAACTGCTACCCACAACACTGGTTTATTGCTGGGTTTAGGTTATTCATTCTGATTCTTTAACCTCCGGGTTTTAGGACCAGTAGTTCTGAAAAACATTGCTGGGTTTCGTCCCGTGATCAAAGTTTAGCATGCCCAAGACGTCGAGCCTGCCCTAATGTCCTTGTGACATTAGTCGCGGGGACTAAGGAGATTTTTAGAACTGCCCGCAGATATGGTTTTTAGAGGGCGGTTCAATTTACACTAGTTTGTGCCCACTTGTTTCTTGAAAATTCAGACCATTTTTAGTGATCACAGCCCAACAAAAGGTGAAAGAAGTAACTTATTCATTGATCACCCGCTTTTTCCAATTTTTTAATTGAACACCGCCAACACAGCATATATGGGTGGCGGTGATTCATAATTTCCCTTGGAATGCTAGTTCCTCTTCTTCTCACTGACTGGCCCTCACTGAATGTTCTCTCTCAGCATCTCTTTGTTTTTGGTCGCTCAGTAGTCCCAGTTTAAGAGCTGCAAGTTATAATGCAGAAAACAAAGTTTCTCTGCATTTTCTCCACTGAACCTGTTCTTCTTCTTCTCATAAATGGTCCCCATTTCACTGAATATTCCCTCGCTGGGAACAGAGGACGGTGGAGGACAGAGAAATTTTCTGGCCAGTGGTGCAAGAAGGCTTAGGCGGTTCTTGTTCTGTTTCCACCATTCCAGTGGTAGACCAGTCTTTCTGTCTATCACCGGCTCCCGGAGGTAACGGTTCAACTCCTCAGTAATGACTTCACTTTCTTCCTCGGCAGGAGTTCCATAACTGTGAGCCCCAAGAATGTTTGCATACATTAGATCAACAAGACCAGAGGGTTCCTCTATTTCCACCTTGATACGTTTGGGATGCGGTCCTTGGTCTCCGGACACAGAGGCAGCGGCCTGTTCCTCTTTTAGCCATTGCTTCGCCTTGTTCAGTGTGTTCTCCACTGCAAAGACATGGCCCTTGTACCGAGGATCCAGCAGCGTTGCCAACACCAAACATTTGGTCTCCTCAATCCTGGAAAATCTTTTCTCCAAGATCTGCAACATTGTCTCCCGGAGTGTTCTGATCCCCCTAGTAGTAGGACCGTCCGTCTGAAGCAGCATCTTCAGCACTGCAATGCTTGGGATGATACAGGAGACAGAGGCATCAGCCTTGCTCATCTCGAGAGTCACTTCCTCGATAGGGCCCAGTGTCTCGATCAAATTCGAGACGATATCCCATTGTTCCGCGGTCGGATATCTAAACCCATGTTCTTCTGCATACACACTCAGCGCACGCTTCTGCTCCAGCATCCTCTGCAACATGTGCAGGGTCGAATTCCAGCGAGTGGGATCTGCTTGAATGATCCTGTGCGGGGGGAGGCCAAGGTCTTCTTGAATGGCCCTCAGACGCTGTTTTGCTAGCACAGAGTGGTTGAAGTGCGTTGCATATGTCACCAACTCCCTGATAATGTCCCCCACTGCTCTCTGACTGCTGATGCCCTCGTTTACCACAAACTGCAATATGTGTGCACTGCAGCTGAGGTCCGGTATCTCTGTTAGTCTCACGCCTTTGATCATGTTTGCACCACTGTCTCGGAGCACAAGCACCACTCTTTCTCGATTGATATCCCAATGGTCCATCACGTCAAGAAACAGCTTGCTGATGTAGTCCCCGGTATGGGAGCCAATCACGGCCTTGACATTTAAGACTACCCGCTTCCTTTCCCAGTCATTATCTATAAAATGACATGTTAGACTCATTAGTGATTCTGTTTCTCCAAACAAACAGTCTGTGGTGAAAGACACATGAGGGCCAGCATTCTCTGGTGCAGTCAGTGCTCTGATTCTCTTCACAACCTTTGTGTGCACACTGTCCAGCATCTCTGTGCGGTAGTACTTATCATTTTTAAGGTTGTATCTCGGTTCTACTATGGCCATCAACCGCCAAAAGCCAACGTCTGAAACAACAGTAAAGGGCTGGTTGTCCGTGGCAATCATCTCCATTATTAAAATGTCTATTTGTTTCGACCTGGGATCCGATGTTTGCCATTTTCTTTGAGCATCGAACAACTGTGTTATGGTAGGCTGAAGTAAGCCAGCATTGGCTGCATCTTCTTTCTTTTTCTGTGCCTCTTTATAATCCGGGAGGTGGTGAGACTTCAAGTGGTTCCACATGTTGGTGGTGTTCTTTTTCTTCCCTGTTTCGGCCCCCATGCTCACCAGGTTGCTGCAGATATTGCATTTGGCCTTTCCTGGTGTTGGCTCAGTGAAATACTGCCATAACGGACTAGATTTCTGTCCAGCCATCTTTAATTATTAAAATAGAAAAAAAATACAAGGTCAGTATTTGGGTTAAAAATAAAAAAACAAACAAAAGAAAAGTCATGTATAATTCTATTATTTGGCAAATTGGACGACTTAACTATCAAAAATGCATCCTATCATAAGGACTGATTTGACCGATCACCACTAAAGAATCTAACATTTTTTTTACTTTCATACTGCAATGACTGAGTTTTAGTAAAAAAATTTTAACAACAGTGCTGACCACAAGATCAAACCTGAGACCTCTGCCCAGCCACAGCTGAAGAGACTGTGTGGTGGCGCTGTTGGAATATCCGGGCTCCCTGCTTATGTGTTGTTGCACTTCGCATAAGGGCACTTAGATCATTTCAGAATGTGATATAAGTGGCTGATTATGAGGAGTGGGGCAATTCCGTGCCCTGCGTTCCTCCCATTTTAAAGAGACCTTTCTACTACAAAAACCATTATTTTATTTTATTTTTTATATTAAATCAAGTATTGTAAACCATTTTTATTAATTTTTGACTACTATTTACATTCATCCTAATTTTTAGTTTGTTTAATCACAATTTCAGTAAGGCCGGCATTGTTTTGATTTTAGTAAAAAAGCGATCGATTATTTTATTATTTTATTTTATTTAGACAAAGTATTGTAAACCATTTTTATTAAATTTTATCTACTATTTACCTTCATCTTAACTTTTAGTTGTTTTTTTTTTAATTACAATTCATGGTTTTAGTAAAAATGCTATTATTATTCGTTAAACCATTTTACACATTGTGATTTTTTTAAAAAACACTAAAAATTAAGATGAATGTAAATAATAGTCAAAAATTAATAAAAATGGTTTACAATACTCGATTTAATAGAAAAAATAATAATAAAATAATCGTTTTTTTACTAAAACGCAAACAGTCATTGCAGTACGAAAGTAAAAAAAATGTTAGCTTCTTTGGTGGTGATCAGTCAAATCAGTCTTTATGATATACATAGGGGTCATTCCGTGTCAAATGGACCAGTTTTGTGAAAGTGCCCCACTCAACCATCTCAGATATTGCTCTAACTTTCCTCACATCTTCATTTGGGTTGGGAACAAATTTTCAGTGCAGTAGAAGGTCCTGTTGTGGAATGGTTGCTAGTTGAAAATGGAAAAAAGAATTTGGTCGTCGTCACTTCAAATAAAGTAGTAGTTGTTCTTGGATCCATAGTGACTGAACAACTAAAGATATTGAGCTAAAATTTTACAGGACTTTATTTCAAACCCAAATGAACATGTGAGCAAAGTTAGAGAAAAATCTGAGATGGTCGAGTGGGGACCACTGGTCCACTTGACATGGAATGACCCATAGTTATCCTAGCCAGTAACATGTTTTAGATGGAATTTTTTATTAATTAATGAAATAGAACAATACATTGGATTTCAGAATGTGACTAGTCTACCACTATTTCTCATTAAACATTGTGTCAAGTTAGCATGTGTACACATACAAGTTGTGTCAAGTTAGCATGGTGCACACATACAAGTTGTGTCAAGTTAGCATGGTGCACACACACACACAGCTATTTTTAGGTTGGTGGCAGAGGGAGAGAGAATAGCAAGTGCAGAAACGTTAACTAGAGAAGCCCATAACAAATTGTTCCACAAAACGTTGACACATACAATCAGGGTTGCGAGATATGTCCGAATTTGGACATCATGTCCGTTTTTTGCCCTGTATATCTGATTAAAAATTTTAAGAATTGGACGTCCAAAATTGTCCGATTTAAGGCCCCACTCAGTGTTGCCAACTTTGATATTTTATATCTAAATTTAGATAATTTTGTTGCTTTTAGATATAAGAGATTGTTTTTAGATATCAGATATCAGTTCTAGCCACTTTTAGCTATTTATTTTCAATATTGTGAGAATAATCTAGCTACTTTTAGCCATTATTAGCAAATTTTCTGACTGTTTTTGACCTATTTGGAGCAAGATTTGACCAAATTTGTCCAGTTTAGGAACACTTATGTCCAAATTTGATAAAAGTAATCTGGCAACCCTGCACACAATACATGCTGAGGGAGAGAGACACACAATGTTAATTTTAGCTGGTTGAAGGCTTGCTACCATTACAATTCCCAACTAATGTTATTCACATTTTCGGATCAAGTAGCTATCAGGCACCCTGAAAATTGTTGAATCAAATTGGACACATTTTGCCTTGACACCAGTGACATCACTGAAACATCAGCAGTGATACCAAAATAAACAAATTGCACATGCTGACATCGAAGAAAGGAGCCATACTGAACAGGTGTTGCTAATCTTTGGAAGCTGTCTCTGAAATGTTCAAAATTACTTACATTCGATAAAAAATAGGAAAAGGTTGTTTTTTAAACTAAAAAATGTTCATATATATATATATATATATACTTTTTCCCAGAAAAATAAAAAGTATTTTTTGTGCTTTCAATCCAACTATTCTTCGTAAAACTAGGTTCATTATGGTTCCTTTCTTCGATGTCAAACCATAGAATTTGTTTATCTTGGTAACACTGCTGACGTTTCAGTGACATCACCGGTGTCGAGGCAAAATATATCCGTTTCGATTCGACAATTATCAGGGTGCCTGATAGCTACTTTATCTGCATTTTCTCACTAAAAGACTGGAATCAATCTAATTATACACAGTAAACATTGTATATGTTATACAGTATTGAGCTTTGAAAGCTAAGAATTTAATTAGACAGGGTGTATTAATCATTGTGTATGATATGGTCAGACTATTTTCCTCATCTATATATTCATTTGTTCACAATGCTTCGGCCATGTACCCGGTTCTAAAATGTGGAATCACTGTTTAGAGCGCATGTCGGTGGTCCGAGTGAAGCTGGAATACGACCCAACATTCGCAGAAGACACCAACATCCCCATTGACAATTTAATGGACTTTTTGTGTCAAAACGTCACAATTCCAGTTGGATTCGGAAATATATCGACAGGATGAAAGGATGGCCATGGGATCAGCTTTGTCCCCTGTGATATCAATCATGGAATATTTCGAGGAAATAGCACTACAAACAGCAACACTAAAACCAACCACCTGGCTGAGAAGTGCTACTAGACCACATATTCAGTTCACTATGGAAGAAGAGGTGAATGGAAAATTAGCCTTTCTAGACATACTGATTACCTGAACAGAACAGGGATTCAGGACATCCGTATACCATGAACCCATCTTTACAGGGTGGTACCTGGGTTATGACAGTGAAGGAATCTAATAATTCCTTTTTTTGTGTTGTTTGGGTGGTCAGAACCCACACAACACAAAAAAAAGGAATAATTAGATTCCTTCAACACAGGGCAAAACAAATTTGCAGTGACTGGGATACATACAGGAGATGTTCAGCATTAAAAACAGTCTCCTTAGAAACAATTACCCTGCTAATCTTATAACAGCAACATCCAACAAACGCAGACAACCAGATGGCACAACAAAACCAAAACCCAACACCTCAGTCGTTCTCCCATACATCAGAGGCATATCCGAAAGTTAAAAAGATTATGCCATCAGTACAACATCTGGACAGTGTTCCAAAGTGGGACAACCCTACGCTCTCACCTCTCCAAAACTAAACCACCAACCAAGAAAACATGACCAGGTATTGTGTATATTCAATTCCTTGCAGTTGTGGTAGACATTATAAAGGTGAAACATGCAGACCTGTCAAAGTAAGAACTCGGGAAAGCCATAACACACAGCAACACTACAAATCGGGCATGGTGGACCATATGTGGAGGGAGCGGGGTTGGGTTGAAGTACAAATCATAGACAGAGAGAACTGGCAAATATGACGCCTGAAGGAAGCGATACATATACTCTGTTCAGTCAAACCACTAAGCCGCTGTATATATATATAGGATATACAAAAAACGGATGTGACATGTTCACTCCAATCGAGCATGTGCTCTAAAAAGTGATTCCACATTTTAGAACCAGGAACACCCGACGAGGCCGGAGGGTACACAGCCGAAATATTGTGAACAAATGAACATACAGACGAAGAAAATAGTCCGACCATATCAAACAAAATCCATAAATAAGTAATTTTTATTGTTATTGTTTTACAACAAAATCCATAAATTTTACATTGTTTTGTTTTAAACTGTTAAAATAAAATCCATAAATAATGACTTTACGTTGTTTTTTGTTTCGGACCAAGTCAGCATGATGTACTAGCTGAGTCAATGGTGTCTTAAAAAAAAAAAAATGACCTTTTGGAATGAGCCAAATCTCGGTCCAAAATGAGTCACAAGAGCAAAAAATCCAAATTAAGTTTTAAAAACAATTGCGGTGAATATGCAACAACCTTGCATTTTATTTCATTGTAATAAATCTTTGTAAAATCAAATCATATTTTTATTATCAATTTTGCCATCACAACTTTGACTCGGACTGTAATTCTATGGCAACAAGTAAACAGCGCAATCAGAAATACTTGTTGCTGTAGAATTAACTAATGCACCCCCATATAAACAAAATCAAAATCAAAGGGAGCTAAGTTGGTTTTCAGCTGGTTTTATTAATTTTCATGTTTTTTTAATATGGGGGTGCATAAATGCATTAGCACCCATCAATAAAAAATAATTTAAACAAATAATTTTTGTTTATGTTTGTAAAGACTGCTGACGTACGAGGTGACGTCATTCGGTGTAGAGTCA
>VCCN01006527.1:157896-172765 GCA_006491835.1 Architeuthis dux
TTCGATGCCTGGCCGGTTCGCAGATCATTTTGATGGCTCTGGCCGAGGGCACGGTCAAAAGGCTGATGCTGCTACGCGTCAACATGTCACATTCCACACACATGCACACACAGCTCCTGAATCTGGGGTCAAGCCAACTTTGTCCATTCAAAGGTTGTCGACCTTGGATCGCCTTATTTAGCGATGGTTAACCGTGAGGTCAAATATCAGCCTCCACCCATATTTCGTTCCACTAATAGTTCATTCCACTACACCGCTTGCTTAGCAGAGGGGCATTGAGTACCATTTTTATAGTCTTTGATATGACTTGGCTGTGAATTGAACTATTAAATGCTAAGGGAGGGTAGTCTCCCTTATTTATTTTTTACACATGCATAAAAAATCCAGATTCATTCTGGTCACTTAATATTACACTAATTTTCTTACGGGGCCTTTAATTCAAAATGCGCATTTTACCACTTGGTCACGATGATCGGTGGTGAATAAAAATATTGCTAAAAGTGTTTTGATACTAAAGAGTGATAAATAAATTTTTTGTTACATCTGAAAAGTTATTTTTTTTCTTTTGAGAATTGCAACATTATTTTCTGATTATGTATTTTATTTATACTCGTCTATGACCTATCGCTTCGCTGACAGTTATTATAAGTGTACAAGCACAGTCTCAGCTGATGGCTGCTACTGATATGATAGGTGTGACAGACACGGTAGGGTGGGAGAGGGGAGAAAAGAAAGTAGGGTAGTTTATTAAGAGGCTAGAAAGGGGGAGGGCAGATGGTTGCTACTGATACTATAAGTGTAACAGACACAGTAGGGGGAGAAAAGGAAGTGAGATGGGAGAAAAGAAAATAGGGTAGTTTATTAAGAGGGTAGAAAGGGGGAGGGCACATTTCACCCAGCCTGCTGATTTCATAGAATATGTGATGTTGCATACGAAAGTACATTGTGTTTTGTCTTTTTAAATCTATCTTTGGTTAGCAAACAATAAAATTCAGTATCGAAAAATAGAGCAAAAGTCTCCAACGAATCAGTGTTTTATAGCGAAACATTCCTACTGTTCTATAAATATATGCAACACAACTGGCTACTGCAGGGTCAAACTCCACTCCTACTTCTGATTGCTGCAACTTTTGTATTGTATACATAATAGATAAAAAATTATAAAAATATATTTTTTTGGTATGAATGTATTTTTTATTAAAATGAAATAAGCCCTTGCATATCTGTGAGATAAATTTTGTAGATATGTAAGACTTGTTAATTTGGCTCAATCAGTAAGAGAACCCACTACCAATCACTTGGTCATGATTTCAAATCACAATAGGGAAATGTTAATTTATAGATGTATTTATTTATTAGAATGAAATAAACCCTTGCGTATTTCTAACATAAATACCTTTGGTGAAAGGTTACTTTTCCTTAACTAGAGTCTTGAGACTTTGGTGAAAGGTTATTTTTTTTAATTAGTGTCTTGCGACTGGTGTAAAAACAGGTGGCTCCTGATTTTTTTTTGGGGGGGTCTTACCCCTCTGCAGGGGATGCAGTCAGCATATTCTTGCGACTTTGAACGGTTATTTTTTTTAAATAGAGTCTTGTGACTTTGGTGATGCAGTTGCTGTATTCTAGGCCCCAGCCAACAAGGCTGTCTTATAACAAAAAACATTAAATTAATTAAAAAAACATTGTTTTGATAGCCATGCACATTCAATTTTGAGTGGCCTCAACCTGCAAGCATGGGCGTATGAGCCAGGGGGGTCAACTGCCCGCCAAATTCAGGCAAAACAAGCCCTTTGCCTCTTCTTAATTGAAGAGTTCCCATACACCTATGTCCGCAAGACATAAAAATATTTCTACCCCCACCTCCAAAAATATTTGCCGAACTCTGGTGTATATCATAATAAATAGAATTAATATAATTCAGTTCATTTGTTGAATTACTCTATCATATTTTAAATATTTCTTTTTCATTTACAGATGTTCGAGCTTAAAAATATTTTACAAACTAACATAATTTGGTGGATTTGAATGGATTACCAAATTCTTGCTGACCTCAAAGGAAATATGAAAAACAGTTCAGAAAAAAAATATTGTTGTAAAATTTGTGGACGTAAATTGTCTAGTAGTTCATCTTTAAAAAGACACATAAAAACCCATACTGGAGAGAAACCATATTCTTGTGAAGTGTGTGGATTTACTTTTTCACTGAATTCACATTTGAAGCAACATTTGCAAACCCACACTGGAGAGAAGCCACACTCATGTGAAGTGTGTGACTCTTCTTTTTCACGGAAAGCATATTTGGTGGACCATATTCGAACACACACTGGAGAGAAACCATATACTTGTGAAGTGTGTAGATCTTCTTTTTCACTGAATTCACATTTGAAGCAACATAAGCGAACACACACTGGTGAGAAACCATATACTTGTAAAGTGTGTGGTTATTCCTTTTCACGGAATTCAGATTTGGGCCAACATATGCGAACACACACTGGAGAGAAACCATATTCCTGTAATATATGTGGATCTTCTTTTGCACAAAAGTTAATTCTGAAGCAACATATGCAAACACACACTGGAGAGAAACTGTATTCTTGTGAAATGTGTGGATCTTCTTTTACAACGAAGTCAAGTTGGAGGCGGCATATGGAAACACACACTGGAGAGAAACCATATGCCTGTGAAGTGTGTGGTTCTTCCTTTTTACGAAAGTCATATTTGGTGGAACATATGAGAACACACACTGGAGAGAAACCATATTCTTGTGAAGTGTGTGGCTCTTCATTTTCAATTAAGACCAGTTTGAGGCAACATATGCGAACACACACTGGAGAAAAACCATTTACTTGTGAAGCATGTGGCTCTTCCTTTGCACTGAAGTCAAATTTGAGACAACATATGCGAACACACACTAGAGAAAAACCATGTCTGTGTGGTTTGTGTGGATCTTTTTCCAAAAAGTCATATTTAGAACAACATTTGCGAAGACATGCTGGCGAGAAAGCATACATTTGTGATGTGTGTGGCTCTTCCTTTCTACAAAAGCCAGATTTGGTTCAACATATTCTAACTCATGCTGGAGAGAAACCATATTCTTGTGAAATGTGTGGATCTTCTTTTTCACGGAAGCCATATTTGAGGCGGCATATGAAAACACACACTGGAGGGAAGCCACATTCTTGCGAAGTATGTGGCTCTTCCTTTTTACATAAGACACAGTTGAGGCGACATATGCGAGTACACACTGGAGAAAAGCCATATACTTATGAAGTTTGTGGCTCTTCTTTTTCAGTGACATCACATTTGGTGGAACACATGCGAACACACACTGGAGAGAAACCATATTTTTGTGAAGTGTGTGGTTCTTCCTTTTCCCGGAAATCACATTTAGTAGAACATATGCGAACACACACTGGAGAGAAACCATATTCTTGTAGCATGTGTGACTCCTCTTTTTTACGGAGTTCAGATTTGAGGCGACATTTGCTAACACACTCTTGAGAATAATCCTTATTCTTCTGTGAATACCTACTAGGTATGAACAAAATTTACTAAAATTTCAACGTGAAAAATTCTTAAAAATCTGGCAAAAATCAGCATATTAGATTTTAATAAAATTTTCGATACTTATTTATTAAAGGACATTTTTAAAAGAATTATTTTCCATTTCAAATTTCGGAGAAGAATTTTTTTTCATATGATTCCTACCTAACCTTTTATTAGTTTGATGGTTTAGTGTTGCCAAAGGGTGAGGATTTTTGGGGGAGATATACTGTATCGATGGGAGTTTGGGGGTTGTGATAAAAATTACAAACAGGGAGTTTTTTTCTTCTATAGTCTGAGGAAGGCCAAAACATTGTGTTAACACAAACAAGAAGGAGTTCAATTGTCCAAAGAACTAGTGGAATTGGATGGAACTGATTTTGACACTTCACCGTCTTTTGTAAATACTGAAATGCTGTTTTTCTTGCGTCATATTTTAACATTAGGTGTGTGCAGGTGTGAAATTTTATTAAAATAATAAGAGAAGAGGATATCTTTAAACAAACTAATTTTTATCACAAACCCCAAATGACTCCCATCGGTACATTTTCCGCTCGGAAAATCCCCCCCCACCGGGTCAAAAACGATATTTAATACTAAAATAATTTTTTTGTTCATAGCTACAAATTCTCACATTGTTCTGTGGTCAATTAATCAAATCTAGAAAAAACAAACTTTTGTCAGTCATTTCTGTTTTTCGACCGTATAATTTAGGATGATAAACTACCAGATTGTCCAAACAGCAGACTGTCCTCTGCTTAAATTATGTCCAGTGAATGTCTCAGGGGGGGGCTTAAATAAGCGTTGCTAACTCATTTGAAATTTTTTTATCCAAAATTGAGGAAAAGAAATCCAAAAATATCTAGCTGTTTGAGAAAATTATCTAAAAATCAGGGAATCAGTTTTACCAAATATGTATCTAACAATATCTGAGCCTCGTTAAAAAATATCTAAAAACAAGAGGATTAGGAAAAATTTTTATATTTGGGATAAAATATCTAAAAATATCTAGTAAACTGATATCCAATATCTAAAAAAAATATCTAAGTGGGCAACACTGGCTTAAATAAAACAACCTAAAGAATAAAACAGTGGGCAGTGTTGCCGACAGTGTTGCCAATTTAGTGCGTTTCATGCTATATTTAGCACGTTTCTTGTTTTGGCAGTGCAAAAAGCTCTAATTTGGCCATTTCTGGCTATTTGTGACCATTTTTAGCATCTTTTTGGTGGTTTTTGGACATTTTTTGGCTATTTTAAAAAGTTTAGTGCTTTTTGGCAGTCAAACTAGCGTGAAAATATTTTTGAGTTGCCAATTTAACGTGTTTCACGCTAGATTCAGCATGTCTCTTGTTTTAATTCGGGATTCTAAGCCAAAACCACAAGATGGATTATTTTTTACACTACCCACGTTTCCACACAAAAAATATTGTTATTGTTGTTGTTATGAGGATGAGGATATAATTAATGAATGAATGAAATAAAGGTCCATTTTGTTTTGATGACATTTGCCACTAGAATTGACAATGTTTAACGACTTAACTGTCAAAAACGGATTGCATCATGAGGACCGATTTGACTGATCACCACTAAAGAAGTTAAAATCTTTTACATTCATCCTAATTTTTAGTTTTTTTTTAATCTCAATTTAACTAAGTCTGACACGTGTGCTTTGGGTTTAGTAAAAAAGCTATTATTTTATTATCTATTTTTATTTAGATGAAGTATTGTTTTGACTACTTACCTTCATTTTTTTTAGTAAAACCAAAACAAACACTACTGACGTACTGATCAAAAAGCAACTAAAAGATGAATGTAACTAGTAGTGAAAAATTAATAAAAATGGTTTACTATACTTCATCTATAAAAAAAAAAAAAAAATAAAATCATTATTTTTTACTAAAACTCAAACAGACACTGTAAGTACGAAAGTAAAAAATGTTAGCTTTAGTGGTGATTTGGTCAAATCAGTCCTCATGATGTGATCCATTTTTAACGGTTAAGTCATTAAACATTGCCCCAGAATTTTTACCAACCAAAAAAGACCAGTGGCTGTCATTTTTTACATTCGTTATACATTTCAGGTTTTAAAGGAAAAATTCTGAGTTCTTATATTTTTTATATAAATTTTATGAAAAACATTAATTTTCTGAAAGGTAAGGTAAGCTAAGCTAAGCTTGCTGATTACCATTTTACATATTAAATATCCTTGGGTGAAAAGGGACTGAAAAAATAGAGTATCTTAAAGTGAACAAATGTGTAGAAAACTATCTTCCTGTACACTGTAGATTACTGATAAATAATGAATCACTGCTACCAAAGGTTTAGGTTATTCATATCTAAGTATCCAGACTTCACCCAGCCCTAACCATTCATAGTAGAAACTTGAAATTTTGCACACATGCTCCCCTCAATGAGTAGTTTTTTTGAAAATTCCCCTCCAAAATAGGGATTTAGTGGGGGGTTCAGTTTTCAATGCTAAATTGGTCACTAGATAGTGCCCGCTTGTTTTTGAAATCTCAGACATGTTTTAGTGATCAACTTTTTAATTGATCACCACAGCATATATGGTGATTCATAATTTTCCTTGGAAAGCTAGTTTTAGATTATAATAGATATAAATTTTTGGGCACACTGATGTGTCGTTAGCTGTACATATATTTTTATGCAGGAGGTTCCTTGAGATATGAAGGTTATTTCAAAGGTTCCTTCAGTCTATAAAGGTTGAGAAAGGCTTCCTTAAGGTGAAAAACAGGAATGTCAGTGCTATGAATTTTTCCTTTGCAATTGTTAAATTAAACACATGTTTCTGTTTATTTTTTTCCAGATTGAGCTTCTATGTTATTTTTATTGGACAAACAAAATGATTTCTGATGAGAGAAAAGAATCTTTCTATGGCGATGTCTATGGAATATGATTTCCTGCGAAGTACATGAAGAGAAGGAGCATAGAAAAATTTTTCCACTGTTAGATCTGCGGAGCATCCTTTACTCGAGCTCCGAATCTCAAGCGACATATGCAATCACATACTGCAGAAAAAAACGTTTTTTGTGAAGTATGTGGAAAAAAGTTTTATGATAATTCAAATATCAAAGTACATATGCGGACACATACTGGAGAGAAACCATTTAATTGTGAAGTTTGTAGAAAGAAATTTTCCTTCAGCTCGAATCTCAAACAACATATTCAGACACATACTGGTGAGAAGCCATTCCTGTGTGAAATATGCAAAGGTCAATTTTCGCAGTATTCACATCTTGAGCAACACATGAGAACACACATTGGAGAGAAACCTTTCCAGTGTAAGGTTTGTGAAAGACAATTTTCCGATAGATCTCTCAAATGACACTGGTGGACACATACAGGAGAGAAACCTTTCCTCTGAGATTTGTGATAAATTTTCTCACAGTTCAACCCTGGGGAAAAACCCTTCCATTGTGAGATTTGTCAAACAAGATTCTCCCAAAGGTCCCATCTAAAAAAACACATGAAAACAATAATTTTCAATTGAATAATAGTAATAATAAATGCATTTATAGAAAGCACCCTTTCTCAGGAAGCTCAATGTTCCCACTGGACAAAAGTGCTTGAAAACATGTGCAATCAATTGCAGTAAAAATATAAGGCCTGTTGGCCTGTGATCACTAAAAAGGGTCAGAATTTTCAAAAAACAAGCGGGCACAAACTAGTGACCAATTTAGCATAAACTTACATTGCATATTGAACCCACCTCTAAAAACCTATTATGGGGATGGGATTTTCAAAAAACAAAAAAAACATTTCCCTACTCATTTAAACGAAGCCAGATACATATAATGTCAGAACACATAAATAACCTAAACCCAACAACAGTGTTTAAACTGGTCTGTTGTGGGTAGCAGTGATTAATAAATTATGTTCTTCCATTTTCATTCTTTGTAAATAATTCTATATAATGAACTGTGTCAATTCTTTTCCTTTGTTTATCTGTCTGTAATGAATGCTAAAAGTATGAAAAAATTTATATTTTGCTGATAAAAATATCAACAAGTTTTCGAGATATTCAAATTGGACGGATACTTTCAGGACAGAACTCATATATATGATCCTGACACTTAAAATATGTGTTGTGAACTGGCCAAATTAAATATTTAATAATAATAATAAATGCATTTATAGAAATCGCCCTTTCTCAGTAGCCTCAATACTTAAGTTCCCACTGGACAAAAGCGTTTGAAAACATGTGCAATCAATTGCAGTAAAAATATAAGGCCTATTAAAGAAGAGAAAGAAGTAAGAAGACATTTTGGTGCTTGTGACACTTTGGGACTCAAATTTCACTCATTCCAAAAGGTCATATGTTTGGTGGACACCGGTGATGTCAGCCACTACGTCATGCTGAATAATTTGAATATGAAACATGTGGAATATCAAAACAAAACACTTTGGATGCTTCTGACATTTTTGTGAACATTTTTTTTCAAAACGTATAATTTAACAAAATTACATGCCTAGATTTGAAAAAAGTGTTTGTTTTTTAAATAAATACACAGTTAAAAACAAAATGATAACATTTTTTTATAACTACAGATAGGATCTCAGAGCTAGCTCGGTAGAGCAAAACCTATTCAGAAAAGTTATTTTTTGTATTAAGTTCTGATTAGTCTGTGTGTTAGGATTCTCTTTAAAACTCTTTGGGTTGACATTTTGTCTCGACACCAAGTAATGGAGAGTACCACTACAACATTCAGTTTAGTCTAGTCCAAAAGAATCATTGAATAGTAATAATACCTTGTGTCAAAAATTGTTGTGATAAAAACAATTCTGTCGCTGAAAAAGACCCAAATTGTTGGTTCTCTTCCATTAGTCCCCACCAAGAAAGCCCTAACCATTGAGGGTGCTGCGGGTGCCTAATGAAATAAACTGAACATATCAAAAATGCGATAATTGAAAAATGCAACATTTAACAGCATTAGACTCTTCTAAAGGCAAAGTTGCAAAAATCTCAGTGAAATCTTACTGAAGAAGTAATAGATATTCAAATGGTTCTTCGGACGATTGAACTCTGTGTTATTTGTGTTGTAAACATGACATTTCGGCCAATTAGCCAGACAAATGGGGATTTCAACCCGATGTGTCTTCTACTTCTGAACAAACCTAAACCCGACAAGACAAAGACACAGAAACACCTGGACCATGTGCTATAAGGGTTACCCCCCTTTAAACATAACTTCTGTTTAACCCATCACACTCAGATTTTACACCTGAAGAAGGCCGAACAATGGATCGAAAAAGGCATGCAAGTACAGACAGGAAAAAATCCGTTTTGACTGCAAGGTCTGGGGTAAAACGTTTTCCAAAAATTCCAACCTCAAGGTACACATGAGAACACACACAGGAGAGAAGCCATTCAGTTGTGAGGTTTGTGGAAAATATTTTCCTTAAAGTTAACTCTGAAAAGACATTTCCAAACACACACTGGAGAGAAACCATTCCAATGTAGCATTTGTAATAAAGGATTTTTCTCAAGCACTACACTTAAACAACACTGCGGAAAAACCTTTCCTTTGTAAGATTTGTGGTATGAGATATTCTTCAAGTACAAATTTTAAACTACATTTTCAGACACACACTGGAGTCAAACCTTTCTCATGTGAAGTTTGTGGCACAACATTTTCCCAGAAAATACATTTGCAACAACACACTCTGACTCATACTGGAGAGAGACCATTTGATTGTGAGGTTTTCCCAGAATGACAATCTTAAACGTCACTTGCTGACACATACTGGAGAAAAACCTTTCCCCTGTGGAAGAAAATATTACAAAATCTCAATGAGCACACAACAATACATACTGGAGAGACACCTTTTAGTTGTGAGTTTTTTTTGGAATGAACTTTTCCTTGAATTTAAGTCTTGAAAGCATACTGGGGAGAAGCCATAGCATTGTACAATTTATGGCGAAAACTTTTCCCAGAATTCAAATCTTACTCAACATTTGTGAACACACACTGGAGAGAAGCCTTTCAATTGTGAGATTTGTGGTGAAACGTTTTCTCAAAATTCTCATCTTAAGCGACACATAAAAACACACACCGGAGAGAAACCATTCAATTGTGCTGTGTGTAGCCAAAGATTTTCCAACACTTCAAATCGTAATTGGCACATGCAAATTCACACTGGAGAAAAGCGATTCCATTGTAAGACCTGTGGAGATAGTTTTTCACAGATCTTAAAGAACATATAAAAACATATACAGGAGAGAAACTATTTGAGTATATGGATTGTGGTGAAAAGTTTTCTAGGAATTCACATCTTACGCAACACATGAAAACAAACACTAAAGAGAAATTTTTCCTTAATCAGGTGTAAAAAAAGGGTAATTAGGTTTGTAAAAACAAGGGAGGTAACTTCAGTAGATACAATTATTTAAGCTGCTGCTGCTAACTTATTGCGGAACTAATGAAAGCAGAAAACTTGACCATTGAAAACTGTATTTTATTAAATTTAACTCCAAAGGATATAATTTAGGGTTAGTATTAGGGTTGGGGTTGCAATTAACAACAAAAAAAGATTGAATATTTTTTCATATTTGTAACAAGCTGACTCACATAAAACACACACTGGAGAGAAACCATTCGATGGTGCTGTGTGTAGTCAAAAAATTTTCCAACGCTTCAATTTGTAATCGGCACATGCAAATTCACTATAAGAATGAATACACAGTTGAAATTAATATTGAAAAATGATTAAATTTTCTTTGTCATTTCTAACAGTGTTTCTTTGCACGCACTCATTTAAATAATTAAACAGTCTCCTTCAAAACAGACAACTTAATACAGCCTTTATACTAGTTATCTCCCTTATTTTTGCGAACCTAATCCAAACAATTACAAAAAAAGAAGCAAAGTTGCTTCCTCTGTCACATGACCCATGCAGCTATGATTTTTGTCTCCATTTCTCAATAAATCTGGGAGACCCAATCATTGTTTGTAGCAATTGTGGGTTCTTATAGGGTCAGGGTGCTAGCCCGATGCCCAAGATGGACGGCTACCCAGAGCTAAAGGGCTTCAACTGCCCTGCTATTCACTTATAGCTATGGGAGAATTGATTTATTGATTGATTGATTTGTTTAGCGGCATATCAACCCTTGATGGGTCATTTAATGCCAAAATCAGTTTAAAATCCCCAAAATAGTGTCTTGCGACTTTGATGAAAGATTATTCGTTTTTAAACGATAGTCTTGCGACTTTTGTCAAAGGTCTTTTTCTTTTTAATTAGAGTCTTGCGAATTTGGTAAACGGTTATTTTTTTTAATTTGAATCTTGCAACTTTGGTCAAGGGTTATTTTTGTGTTTTTAATCAGTGTCTTGCAACTTTGATCAAAGAACAGGTGGCCCCTGGTTGGGGTGGGGGGTCCTACCCCTCTGCAGGGGATGCCGTCGGCGCATTCTAAGCCTCAGCAGACAGGGTCGGGCCCCTGTTTGGGGAGGTCTTACCCCTCTGCTAGGCCCAAGCCGACAGGGCCATAGGGGAGAAGTGGATTCATGCCTTTCCTGAGAGCATTAGTGCTATACACAGTGTATTCATAAAAAGGGAATATCTCTCATGATGAAGTTATAAAATAACGGACAGGTCTTCTATTTGAGTCAGTCGATTTTCTGAAATGTGATGCTCAATTCTGAAATCGTCTTATACTCAGGGTTGACTTATATTCAAAAATATACAGTATATCTTTAAAACACAAATGATTTTTAAAAAGAATTTAATATTAATTTAATTTGAGAAAAAAAAGCCATTTTTCCTGAGAAAACCGAAGATGTTCATTGTGATATAAAACTATGATATATGCCAGAATATAAGGCGAATGGTTTACCAGGTTATTTAGAGGACAACCTTTTGTCAACATTACATTTCAGCCGATCCATTCTTCGGCCTTCTTCAGGTGTAATATCCGAATATGATGGGGTAAACAGAAGTTTTTAATTTCAAAGGAGGTAACCCTTATAACATAGGATTCGGGTGTTTCTTTGTCCCTGTCTTGTCAGTTTGGGCCTGTTGAGCAGTGGAAGCCACATCGGGTTGAACTCCACACTTGTCTGACTACTACATTCAGTCGACATGTTGATATGAGCTGCCTCTTTGATTTTTCTCTGCTTCCAACAGCGTTCTTTATCAATAATCTGGACTTCCTCCCAGAGAGGAAAGTGGTTGCCTTTCTCTCCAGATATGGTCAGCCATAACATCAGACAAAGAAGCACCCGAATCCTACATTATAAGGGTTACCTCCTTTGAAATTAAAAAACTTCTGTTTACCCCATCACATTCGGATATTATACCTGAAGAAGGTCGAAGAATGGATTGGCTGAAACGGTGTGTTAACAACACAAACAACAAGAAGGAATTCAATCGTCCAAAGAACTATTTGAATATAATTTATTTATTCAATTATTTATTTAGAAGATATAATGAACCAAAACTAAAAATCTCATCTCCGTTAGCAGTCCATACGGTATCTCGACGATTAAAAACTCCATGTTTGCCCATGAGTTTTCTACACTGCAAAATAGCTTCTGAAGATGCTGAATGAAACTTGGTGAAATGCATCAAGACTTATCTTAATAATAATAAATATACTGTTCATATTGTGCACATCTCTGTAGCTCAGCATTAGGAATTGCTATAAACATAGTAGAAAACCATTTCTGACATGAAATAAAACATAACTTTAAACAATGTTTTGTGAGAATGACCAGTTCTCAAAAATTGGTTTAATAAATAAGTATCAAAAATTTTACTAAAATCGAGTAATATGGTGATTTAAAAAAATCTTTCATGTGCCGATTTCACGCTGAAATTTTCATCCATTTTGTTCATACCCAATAATCAGATAGTGAATCGTTAATTCGAACACATTGCTTTCTACCAATAAGAAAGGACTGAAACCACTTAAAAAATCAGAGTTGCTGCCCAGTTTCATTGTTGGAAAGTAAGTATCTAACACTAAGGACATCTCTAATTAATTTATAACAGTGGAAGACTACATTATTAACATAATTTAGAGATTTATCAAGATAGGCCACAAGATGTTTTACCCAGTCAGAAAGATTAAGAATTACACCGTTGATGGTTTGAACATTTTTAACACCTGGAGTAAATAATATAATCTCCGTTCTATCGGGATTGACCTCAAGAAAGAAGGAATTCATCCATTTAATGATCTGATCCATAAAGGAAGGTAGCTGTTTTTTAATAACATTATGTTGAAAACTAAACATGAATGTCTGTCTGACATTGCTGTCGTCAGCATATCCACCAGTGGAGAAACCTGTATATTCCATTAATTTATACAGAGATCTAATGTAAATATTAAATAGAAAAGGACCAAGAAATGAGCCCTGGGGAACCCCAAACAAAACATTTACATAATCAGTTAGAGAATCATTAATCGAACACATTGCTTTCTACCAATAAGAATGGACTGAACCATTTAAAAAATCAGAGTGAGTATAAAGATTTCCCCTGATTTCAAACATATATCACACAAAACCTATGCTAGGTACAATCATATGGTTTATTACAAATTGTAATATATCACAAAAAGATTTTTTTTCTATTATTCATCAACTTCAACATGTGTGCCATTTGTCGGCCGGAGAAGGCGTTTGTGCAAAATTTTAACCACTGTGCTCTGTGGTATTCCAAGTTCATTTGAAGCACGACGAGTCGATTGCTGAGGACTACGTAGATATGCATTACGCACAGCATCAACAGTCTCTTGACTCACACTGGGCCGACCCGTTCTTTTAAGGTCACCAACGCTGCCGGTCTCCTTAAACTTGTTATACCAACCTTTAATACTCTTAACATCCGGCGGATCTCGTCCATACTCGTGTCTGAATCTCCGTTGGACTGTAACGGGCGATTTTGTTTCGTGATACCACAAAACACACTGGGCTTTCTCTTTCATAGACGTCATTTCGATACTGGTGATTGCAGCGCCACCTGTACAGAACAAAAAAAATAAGATTAACTAGAATTCCAAGGGAAATTATGAATCACCGCCACCCATATATGCTCAAGTTTACCATACCTCCCCCCCCGGGTGCCGCCGCTTGGGCAGCTATAAGACTTATACACGACTAGCATTCCAAGGGAAATTATGAATCACCACCACTCATATATGCTGTGTTGCGGTGAACAATTAAAAAATTGGAAAAAGGGGTGATCAATGAATAAGTTACTTCTCTCGCCCTTTGTTGGGCTGTAATCAATAAAAAAGGTCTGAATTTTCAAAAAACAAACAGGTACAAACTAATGACCAATTTAGCATAAACTTACATTGTATATTGAACCCCCCACCTCTAAAAACCTATTATGGGGGGAATTTTCAAAAAACAAAATTATGGGGAGTGTGTGTGCAAAATTTCAAGTTTCTATGAATGGTTAGGGCTGGGTGCAGTCCGGATACATATGGTAGATGTGATTAGACAATGTGGAAGGGAAAGATTGAGAAAAGCGTATTACGTCTCAAACATATTTATTATCATGAAGATAAACCTTTATGCATTTTGTTGATGTGAGCGACTTCATCAGAAGAAATTTGAACACTGCAGAAAAGTGCGACAATGAAAATACTTTCTTTCAGTTTCAAGTCAACTTTGTGGGTTGGATTGATGGATGCCTTTTGATGTATGTACATGTTACGGCTGTTTAAGCCATTATCAACATCCTGATTCCTTTGAGCTCGTGCTAGACCACAACAAGGTTGAAAATTTCATAGTAATCAATAAATATTTATCTATACTAATATTGAAGGCTTCTGTTTGTGTCTGTGCCACTATCACACTAAAACTACAAGGCCAATTGACCTAATTTTTGGCATGAAGACTCTCAAGACATCTAGTTGTGACATAGGATATGTGAGGTTGACCTCAGAGCTCATTCAAAGAGTACAGCATGTCATTTCTAGCCGAATGAAGTAATTTCTAGCAAAATGGAGTGAAATCTAGAAAAAGATGATTGGATAGGTGGTGCTGACCTCACGGACATTGTAGGTCACCAGAGGTCAATTTTGGATTAAAATTGCTTTTTTCAGCTAAAGAAAACAACTTGAAGGCCTAAAAAAAGATTTTTGTTTTTCTTTCTTGTACAGATCTGTTCACTGCAAATATTTTGTCTACCACAGGAGTATCAGGAAACCTGCACCAATGAACACAAGAGTTCAGTTTCACATTATAGTTATATGTAAATAGAACCCCCTATAAAACCCTTTAAAAAGTTCTTCCCCAGGTCCACTAAGTATGCTTACTAAATTTGGTTGAAATTTGGCACAGTGATAGACAGAGCC
>VCCN01006527.1:190093-203888 GCA_006491835.1 Architeuthis dux
ATGTTAGCTTCTTTAGCGGTGCTCAGTCAAATAAGTCCTTATGATACAATGCATTTTTGATGATTAAGTCATCCTATTTTGCCAAATTTTATTTTATAATATTTGTTGCAATATCATGCTGTTCTTTCAAATTTGTCTAAGATGTAAAATAAAATTAATTTTGATGAATTTCATTGTTTTTGTTTTTTTAAAAACGTTAAATGGCCAATGGATAAAAAAGACATGTGAAGGTAAGTTTATTTATTTTTTTTTTTTTGCAAATATGAAATATAAATATTTCGAGACAATGAATATACAGATTCATATGTATAACGCAAAATAAAAAAATTTTTTTTTTTTATTCTCAACTAAAGTTATCTTTGTTCGCCAGTGCTTTTGGGTAACCGGCGTTTCGGTTTGTACTTTTGTTGTATGCCATTTCATCTTGGAACTTTAACGATACACATTCCAACAAACAATATTTTGACCAGCCTCACATCCTCCACTCACCTCTTCCTATAAGAAGACAGACTATTCTTCATTATTTGTTCAGTCTGATTTGTTGCCTGACAAATCCAAGACGGTTCCACCCTTTCCACAGAGACGCGCCTCTCATCTCTGATTATGTACATACACATTCCTACATATACACACACTCTCTTTTCCTTAACGTCTTCAACAAACTAAGGACACTTACTAAATAGCAAACCAAACTTTTAAATGCATTCTATTTTCTTCCCTACAGCCGAGAATTACCTTATTGTTATGCCTTCTTTAATTAACATACTTATTATTATTGTTGCAAAGTATTTGTATTCTTTATTCTCATTGCATTATTACCATGTGCAGCCCATGCATTTTCATTCCTTTTACTACTGCAGGAATAGGCAGAGTAAAGGAATGAGAACAGCATACCCCTATTAAGGGGTTTTGTTCGAAGTTTCCCAGAATGGTAGTGAATGGAATAGATACCTGAAGATGGCTAAAGGGTACAGCGGCTGAAATGTTGTGATAAAAACAAGAAAGTCGAGGAAACTGGTTCGAATGAATCAATGCATAACAGTAGCAACTAGCATTCCAAGGGAAATTATGAATCACTGCCAACCATATATGCTGTGTTGGGGGTGATCAATTAAAAAGTTATTTTTATCACCTTTTGTTGGGCACTAAAAAGTTCAAATTTTCAAAAAAAAAGCATGTATACCTCTGGACAAAAACTAAGGGACCAATTTAGCATAAACTTACACTGAAAATTGAACCCTTACTAAAAACCTTTTTAGGAGGGTAATTTTAAAAAAACAAAAAAAACATTTTCCCTACTTACTATGAACAGTAAGGGCTGGTCAAAGTCTGGATACATAGATACAGTGCTTCCCAAAAGTTTAAGACCACCCCGCATTTTTTTAATAAAGTCATGAAATCAATGCTTTTAAACACCATATAACGACTAAAGTATTGTATTTATTATACAAATTACATAAGACATACGTACTGACATACAATATGTATTTCTTAGTAATTGGTATGTCCCCATTGTTTTTGATGGCGGCCAGACGTGGCATATAGTCTGGGGGCCAGCAGGGCCTACCATGCATCCCCCCATGATCCTACATTTAGGGTACCAAAATGTTCCTTAGGATGTCCTCTTTCAGAAAAAAGATGTTCCCAAGAACTATCTTATTTGCATAAAACAAAATGGCCACTAGCACACATAAAAAAAACAGAATTTAATATTTTTTCAGCATTTCACCTTTTGTTGGGCTATGATCACTAAAAAAAGGTCTGAATTTTTTAAAAAAACAAGCGTGCACAAACTGGTGATCAATTTAGTATAAGCATTGCATATTGAACCCCCCTCTAAAAACCTATTTTGGGGGGGAATTTTCAAAAAACAAAAAGACACATTTTCCCAACTCATTGATAGGAGTGTGTGTGCAAAATTTCAAGTTTCTACTATGAATGGTTAGGGCTGGGCAAAGTCTGGATACATAGATACATATAAATGTCAGAACACATGAATAAACCTAAACCCAGCAATAAACCAGTGTGGTGGGTAGCAGTAATTAATTAATATAGATTTACAATACTTCATCTGATAAAATAAATAAGTAAACTAAATGCCATGATAGTTTTATATTCAACTTTATTAGCAATTTCATTGTTTACAAATCCATTTTGATTGACTAAATATAGATTAATTCCAAATCTATACAGTTCTCAAAACAGGGGTCGTCAATCTTTTTTGCCTCTGCGGGTCAGATCTCGTATTAATGAGTGGACGGTGAATCAGATAAGTACCATCAAAAAGCTTGAAATATGGGTGTTGTATAGCGGGGTGAATGTCCTGGACTTGGATAGAAAGGAGACTCGGAGACTTGCTTGTAAAAATATCTGGACATATTTTTATTTCATAGCATACATCTTTGTCGGCTGGAGAGTGAAGAGTGGGAGAGAGATGATGGGTGCCGAGCGACAGTTCCCAACAGGGGAACTTGGTTTTATGCCTTCCCAGCCCTAGGCAGTCTGCCTCCTGGTTGGGTCTCTGTCCTCTGCTTTTGGGTCTTGAGTTTTCTGTTCGGGTCTGCTCTGAAACTTCTGTCTCTTCTCTGAACTTTATAAGTTTCCACCTCCTGTTTTGGGACACCTGCATATGCTAAGGTGACCAGGTTACCTCCATTTCTGCACAGGTGTTGACCTGGAAATGACCATACATTTAGTTATATTTTGCCTAAAAATCAATGAATAACGCATTCTAGAAAATCATTTGTGCTTAACCAAGGATGCCAGTTCAGAAGAACTCAATTTATTTCAATCAAGGCATTTTTTGAATCTATTAAAAAGACACAGAGAATCTTTAAAACACAAGAAATAAGCCTATTATCCCAATATTTGCTTGTGGACCAGTTGAATTTCCTTTGCAAGCTGGATCTCTTCAGTGGAACATAGGTTGCCTACCCCTGTCTTAAATGAAAGAATTCAATTTAGTCACAATTTATTTCAATGAAGGTATCTTATGAATCTCTTAAAAAGACACAAAATCTAGGCCACCCGTTCAGCAACCGTTAACACCGATGTCAGGTTGATATGGGTTCCCAATTAATTATTAATTAAATAATAATTGTCTTTATAATTATCACATTTGGTCAGATACAAATTTATTCATTCCTTAATTTTATACTGTCGACACAAGGGTCCACTTCATATCACGTGCCTAATGATACGATCGGTTAGAATAAGGAAGCGAGCGAACGTGTATGTTTCTGACCGCTGCCTTGTCATGAGGGCGCCATTAGCTCAGTGGTAAAAAGCAAGACTGCGTATAGGTTTCTTCCAAGGTGAACACAGGTTCGATCCCCACACAGTGCTCATTTCTTTATTCATTTATATGATCTAGGCCACCTGTTTAGCAATCGCTAACCAGGCTGATATGGTTTCACAATTAATTATTAATTCATAATTCTCTTTATAATTATCATTATTAATTAACAAATTTATCCATTCCTTGATTTCATAGGATGATTTATAATTCTTATTATAAATTATTAAAATAAGTAATATAATAATTGCTTTACTTATACTGATACAATCACTTCAAAAGCAGACATGGTGTAGAGGATAGGTTTAAGGTTAAATTTGGACTGGTTTCTTTAGTTACATTTATGATTTAGGCAGCTCGTTTAGCAGTCATTCACACTGGCGCTGAGCAGATATATGTTCCCAACTAATTAAATATCTTTATAATTATCACAGTTACATATGTAAATGTATACTTTTTACATTTACACTTCCTTTGGGACGGTTAAAATTGTTTTTTGGGACGGTGGTGAAAAAAGTTAGTCTGGAGTCCTGCTCTCATGACTCTGCTTAACATACCATCATCATCATTGTTTGGGTCTGGGAACGGTCGAAAAATATTCCAATATAAATTAATGGTAAGTGCTTCTTCGCTTTTTGCCATTTCGGCTTTTACGTTTTTTTATAGGTATAGCTCTACTTTCAGATAGCAAGAGAAACCTGTGGTTGTAATACAAAGATGTCAATTGCTACTAACAAGTAAGAAGGAACTAAATACAAGTAAGACAACACTGGCTGCTGCAGGGTCAAACTTCAAAAGCAGACATGGTGCAGAGGGATCAGGATAGAGGGTAGGTTTAAGGTTAGATTTGCACCTGCTAACCAGCTAGTTCTCATAGCTCAGTTGGTAAGAGCAGAAGAAGTCAGGATAGAGGGTAGGTTTAAGGTTAGATTTGCACCTGCTAAACAGCTAGTTCTCATAGCTCAGTTGGTAAGAGCAGAAGAGGTCAGGATAGAGGGTAGGTTTAAGGTTAGATTTGCACCTGCTAGCCAGCTAGTTCTCATAGCTCAGTTGGTAAGAGCAGAAGAGGTCAGGATAGAGGGTAGGTTTAAGTTTAGATTTGCACTTCTGTGGCCAGCTAGTTCTCATAGCTCAGTTGGTATGAGCAGCAGGGTGTTAACCTGGTTTCCCTCTGGCATAGAGGGACATGAGTTTGAGTCTCACTGATAACTTATTCTTTATTTTCAATCTGTGCTGTTTACTCACTGCCGTAGATTGATGACCCGAGTAAAGTTGTGATTAAAAGCAACTGTAAAATTAAGGTAGATAGTAGTCAAAACTTAATGATTATTGAAATAGGAAGGTTTTCTTTCAAATATTAACCTAAAAATATAGACTAAATAATAGCAAATATTACTGGGATGGTTTCTCTTCGGCGTGTATTTGCACATGTTGCTGAAGATGGGCATACCGGAAAAATCTTTTTGAGCAAATTTCACAAGCAAAATTTTTTTCTCCCGTGTGTGTTTGCACATGACGTTTGAGATTGGAATTCAAAGAGAATTTTTCCCCACAAATATCACAGAGAAACGGCTTCTCTCCTGTGTGAGTTTTTATGTGTTGCGCAAGATGTGAATTCCGGGAAAATTTTTCATCACAAATATGACAATGGAAAGGCTTTGCTCCAGAGTGTGTTAACATATGTTGTTTGAGATTGGAACTGAATGTAAATTTCCCCCCACAAACCCCACAATCAAATGGTTTCTCTCCTGTATGTCTCCGCATATGCTGCTTGAGAATTGAATCGATAGAAAATTTTTCTCCACAAACCTCACATTCGTAAGGTTTTTCTCCAGTATGTTTCCTCATGTGTTGTTTAAGGCTTGAATTCTGCGTAAATCTTCCGCCACAGACCTCACATTCATAAGGTTTCTCTCCAGTATGTGTTCTCATATGTCTTTTGAGATTTGAACTATCAGAAAAATTTCCTCCACAAACCTCACAATGGAATGGTTTCTCTCCAGTGTGTGTTCTTATGTGTTGTTTAAGACTTGAATTTTGAGAAAACGTCTCACCACAAACCCCACAGTGGTAAGGTTTCTCACCAGTGTGTGTTTTAATATGTTCTTTGAGATAAAAGTTCCGTGAAAATCGTTCTCCACAAACTTCACATTTAAATGGTTTCTCTCCAGTGTGTATTCGCATATGTTGCTTCAGGTGTGTATTCCGCGTAAATCTTTCCTCGCAAATCTCACACTGGAAAGGTTTCTCTCCAGTGTGTGTTCGCATGTGTCTTTCAAAAGTTGATTTATGGGAAAATTTCCCTCCACAAGCCTCACAATCGAAATGTTTCTCGTCTGTGTTGGTTTTCATTTTCTGTTTACGTTTTAAGTTAGGAAGAGCTAATCCAGTTGCCTCATAATGCAGACATCCCTCTGTGTCTCCAAAATTCATTTTTCTCGACCTGAAGAGCATAGAGACTGAAAAGCAAAGAGAAGACATGACTTAAACAAAAATAAACATATTAAATGAAAATTCAGCTACAATGATGTTTTATTTATAACCATATTTTAAAGTGTCCATCTTCTATTATATTTTTAAAAAATATCTGTCCAAAAAAGAACCATTTTGAATATCTTAAGAACTGGTTGTGCGGCCTTGATGCAACTTGTTAACCAATCAGAGGGGATCTTATTGCGCATGTGTGAACAGAATCTCTGTGGGATTTCTCAGTTAGCAGTGAGATGCCATTGAGTGAGCTTGTGTACTGTGTGACTCATGCATTCACAATGACTGAGCAAGTATTTTTTTAGGTCTCGTACAGAGTTTTTTGGCAGAAAATCAATGTCAACATCAGCCCACCTACAATCTAGATTTGACTATCTATGACTTCTGGCTTTTCAGCCCAAAAAGATTTTAGACCGTGGACGAGATTAGAGAGAATCTGACGAAGCAAATAATGGTGATACCGAAAGAGCACATTGCAGATTATTTTCAAAAGAGGAAGGAATGTTGGGATAAATGTTAGGGGAGACTAAGGTACAATTTCCCTAGGTAGGCTAAATGGCTTCATACTTTCTGGACAAAACTTGTACATAGGTCATTGATGAATCAAATCTTTTCTCGAAGTACTGTACTTACAATATTTATGCTTATAAAATAATTTAAAATTTACAGCTTCTATTAAAAAACATTAACCAAAACTGTCAACATAGGTCTCTTCAGTTTTTAATTTGGTCTGGCTGGCTATGTATGTATCACACATACAGGCTGTACCAAATCAAGTATTGTAAACCATTTTTATTACTTTTTGACTATTATTTACATTCATCCTAATTTTTAGTTTGTTTAATCGCAATTTCAGTAAGGCCGGCACGGCAGTGTTATTGCTTAAAATGTTTACTTTTGATTTTAGTAAAAAAAAGCGATCGATTATTTTATTACTTAATTTTTATTTAGACAAAGTACTGTAAACCATTTTTATTATTTTTTAACTACTATTTACCTTCATCTTAATGTTTAGAATTTTTTTAATTACAATTCAACTTAGTTTTAGTAAAAAAGCTATTATTATTCGTTTATTGTAAACCATTTTACACATTGTGATTTTTAAAAAATACTAAAAATTAAGATGGGGGTAAATAGCAGTCAAAAATTAATAAAAATGGTTTACAATACTTGATTTAATAAAAAATAAAATAAAATAATCGTTTTTTAATAAAATTCAAACAGTCATTGCAGTACGAATGTAAAAAAAAAAAAGTTAGTTTCTTTAGCAGTGATCGGTCAAATCAGTCCTCATAATACAGTGCATTTTCAACGGTTAAGTTGTCCAACTTTGCCGAAACTTTAAAAAAAAATCAATTTCAGCTTTTCCACTCATGATCTCAGGTACAGGGTATCTAAGTGCACAGGGGATAAGGGCCCTAAAAGTTGAGTCATTGATATAAAAATCTAAGTTTTTTGTGTTTAATTACTGAAATTTAGTATACTCTGTAACATAGTTATTTTGGTGGTATTATTTAATAAAAAAACAAACATTAAAGACTGCCTTTGTTTATTTGTTCAAATTTCACTTAGCTTTTAAACGATAGACAATGTTCGTCGTCTTTCATCTATCACCCGCCCTACAGTTATCGCCACTCGGTTGAACCCCAACAACCGTGTTTTAATGGGGGACAACTGTATTATGTATTGATTCATTCAAACCAGTTTCCTCATCTTTGTTGTTTGTATCACAACATTTCAGCTACTGCAATCTCCGGCCTTCCTCAGGTGTCTGTCACATTCAGTAACTTTGTGAAAAATCCAAACAGAACTCTTTATTTGATTTACAGTGGATGTTTTTCTCATTCCTGACTTGTCACACCCAGCATCCTTCCTCTGGAAGATTCCTGAATGTGACAACTACTTTGGAGATAATGCATTAAAAATTGTATGTATTGAACAATATCTTCTATAACTTTATCAATAAAACAGATCACTTAAAAATTAATGTATTCATATGAGTGAATAACATTAATCATTTCTACACACAATCTTACGGTAGATCCTGGTAAGAAACAAATGATATTTTAAATCCTGATATGAGATATCATTATTATTCAATGAATTATTTGGTCAAGTATCATCATCTGTTTTGTTTCGACTGTTACATTTCAGCCAGTATGCTCTTTGGCCTTCCTAGTATTGTCTAATGTTTTGAGATGAAATAATTTTATTATTAATAACTGCTACCCACAACAAGTTCAAACTCTGGTCGTAATCTCTATTTTTTACACCCCAAATGGGTAAAATAGCAGGTCAGACTGGGCTCTCTAGCCTTGGGAGACAACCAGTCTAGGAGAAGGATAACTCTGAAATTAAGTTGTCGTCAGAGATTGTGGTGGTGGGGGGTAAAGGAGACTGGGGTGTAGGAGAGAGTAGAAGAGGGTGTGCACTGCCTCTATAATGGCTCTCTGCAAAATAAACGCTGAACGCTATTTCTGCCTTTCGCCATTATTCATAAAAGCGAAAAAGTGGTCTAAAGCTAACTTTCTTAAAACAAAGGATACCTGTATAATTTGTTTTATAAAGACTTCCTGTGATATCAAGATTACATGAGTAATTATATAAGTAATTAATCACCACTACACTAGTTTATTGCTGGGTTTAGGTTATGTATGTGTTCTGACATTTATATGGATCTATCTATGAATCCGGACTTTGTCCAGCCCTAACCGTTCATAGTAGAAATTTTGGACACATACTCCCCTCAATGAGTAGGGAAAATGTTTTGTTTTGTTTTTTGAAAATTCCCCTCCTAAATAGGTTTTTAGAGGGGGTTCAATATGCAATGTAAATTTATGCTAAATTGGTCACTAGTTTGTGCCTGCTTGTTTTTTGAAAATTCAGACCTTTTTTAGTGATCACAGTCCAACAAAAGGCGTAACTCATTCATTGATCAACCCTTTTTCCAACTTTTTAATTGATCACCCCCAACACAGCATATATGGATGGTGGTGATTCATAACTTCCCTTAGAATGCTAGTCTTCTTTAACTATATTAATAAAATAAATTAATTCCTATGTCTTTTCTAGTTAACTTTTACTAAATTACGTACAATTAAACATCCCAACCCCCTTTAGACTGCGTTGGGGTGGGGATGTTCAACTGACAAAACCTAGGGGCCACGATGTTCAAATGGCCATTCTAAGGGCGGAAAGATGTTAAAGTGATCCCAAAAGACCTTGTGTTGCATACAAAATACAGTCCCTTTTTGCACTAACAGGGGAAGGATATGGCATTCCCTGATATCTGCGGCTTGACAGATGTGTCGAGGTATTTTATTGATCACAGTTCAACAAAAGGCAAGATAAGTAACTTATTCATTGATCACCCCTTTTTCCAACTTTTTAATTGATCACCCCCAACACAGCATATATGGGTGGTGGTGATTCATAACTTCCCTTGGAATGCTAGTCTTCTTTAACTTTATTAATAAAATAAATTAATTCTTATATCATTTCTAGTTTCCTTACGTAGGTTTACAATTAAACATCCTCTCCCTTAGAGGGGAGAATGTTCAATTGACAAACCTAGGGCTGAGGATGTTCAAATGGCCGCTCTAGAGGGGAAGACGTTAAAGTGATCCAAAAAGACCTTGTATTGCATGCAAAATATGTACAGTCCCTTTTTGCATTAACAAGAGAAGGACATGGCATCCCTGATACCTGCAGCTTGTCAGAGGTATCGAGTTTTTTTATTTCTACAAAAATTGCATATGCTTAATTTTTGCCACATTTGTAATTAAACTGGAATGCAGAATTGAAAACCATTAAAATGTAAGAAAAGAAAATTGTCCACTCTACGCAGAAAAATGCTTTTAATATTTTTTATAGATTAAAATAAAAACTGCGATAAATGTTGAAAACAATCACACTTTTTTATGTGAACTCAAAACCCATGAAAGAAAATGTAAACATGGTTTTAGAAATAAAGTAGTAAAGTGTGTATGTTTGTACTCTTATAAGTCGAGAACTATGCATCGTAGAGGGAAAACAACAGTATATTCAAAATCAGCAGGTCAAAGTTCACGTACATAACACATTTTTAGGTCAATTTTTGCAACAAAAGAATTGTCAATTTCTATGAGGTCTGTGTTCATGCTCACCTAATAAAGGTTGATCCAAAAATCTTTTTTTTTACTTTTCATCTGGGATTTTCCAGAAAACTATAATAGTTAGACCTGTGGAACCATTTTATATTATCAAACTCCAAGACTCCAAGACAAATTCAGGAGTTGACTTTACTTTCCTACCATAACAAGACCAATCCTCACCAAAATTTGGGGTATAAACCGATATGTAAAATCCCCATTCTCCTACCGTGATTTGAACTCAAGACCTAGTGATCACTAGCCTGGAGTCTTACTGACTGAGCTAAATTGATAAGACTTAAATATTGCTGAAAATTTATCATACACATACGCATGGGCTTATTGCATTCTAATAAATTATAGAAAAAATATATTTTTATAATTTTTTATTTATTATATAAACAATACAAAAGTTGCAGTAATCATCTTCAGTCAAAATAGAAGTTGGAGTGAATTTTGACCCAGCAGCAACCAGGCTTGTGTTTATATATAATTCTTTAAAGGGTTAAATGTGAAAGGAAACTTTTTCCTCTTTAATGGGACAAATGTGAAGGGAGACCCCCACCCACAAGGTGTCAAAAGTGAAGGGAGACCCCCCCCCATGGGGTCAGAGGTGAAGGGAAACTTTTTTTACAAATCTGAAAGTTTTTCTTACTCCTTAAATAATTTACCTGGTGTAGACCTGTACATCAGCTAGTGTTTGTATATTATTAAAAAAATTGAAGTAAAAACAGTCTACGTCGGCTTTAAAGTCCTCGAAAATAATTTTTACAACTAAATTTCTCTGTATTAAAAACATTTGGTAGACATAGTAGACATTTGGCAAATTTAAATATTATACTGTATTTAGGGTTGCCACCCGTCCCGTATAATACGGGATCATCCCGTATTGAAAAGTAAAATGCACTGTCCCTTACTGAATCAATACGTTCTTGTTCTTGTTCTTGTTGAGATATTTTTCCGTTTTGATATTTTATACATTTCTGTATTCGCTCACGTCCATCCACACAGTATCTCCAAAAGTTCACAATAAATTTCAATTAAATTTTGTGGAAGGATGAGCCACAAGATAAAAGAAAAGGAGTGCTTGGATTTTGGGGCGGATCCAAGAATTTGTTTTTAATTCAGAGATATTTTTGCGTTTTAAAAAAAATACATTTCTGTATTCACTCCTGTCTGTCCATATGATATCTCCAAAAGTTATGAATGAACTTCAATGAAATATGTGAAAGCGTAAGGCACATGGTAAGGAAGAGGTAACTGAATTTTGGGGCAGATCCAGGAATTAATCCTTGATTGAGAGATATTTTTCCGTTTTAATATTTTATACATTTATGTATTCGCTCCTGTCTGTCTACACAATATCTCCAAAAGTTCCCTACGAATTTCAATGAATTTGTCTTTGATTGAGAGATATTTTTGTGGTTTTTTTTTCTTTCTACATTTCTGTATTTGCTCCTGTGAGTCATTCCATGTCAAATCAACATTTTTTAAGGCAAACATACCATGACCATCACGGATTTTGTTCAAATTTGGCACAATTATAGATCTTTATAAGACAAATTGAATGTGTGTGTAACAGTGAGGCAGCTGTCATTTCAACAGGAAGAAGTATGTGTGCGTTTGTTTTGTAGTAGCCACTTGGAGAAACAGGTAAGCGGTTAACAGAAGCAGACGACAGTAGCAACTACAAAAAACACACATACTTATTCCTGTTAGAATGACAGCTATCACACTGTTACTCACACACACACACACACAATGTTGAGCGAATTCGTTCGCCACATATATATTTAATTCAGTTGATTAGTCCATTCAAATACTTGTAGCACAACTTCCCATTTGTTTTCCACTATGAAATTTTGTACATATTATGTCAAATGCCAGACCAATTATTTGACAAATTTAGAAAAAAATTGGTCAACATGTTCAATGACCAAAGGTCAAGTTCGAGGTAAACTTTTGCTAGAAATGCATATAATAAGCGTTTTAGATCTACTTGAGTACTTTAAAATGGTATATAAATGAGCTTTCTAGGTGTAAAAACAACCGAGATGTTGATACTACTTCAAACTTTGTCATTACCTAAAAACATTCACCAGAATGCAGGAAATGAAGTGTCTGAAACTCAAAATCTCATGGGGGAGGACACCAAAATCCCTGCTTCGTTTGTCTCCCCGGCCATGGGGCCGCTGGCAAAGTGTCCCTTACTTTTCCACATTGAAGGTGGCAACCCTACAAGTTGGATGCCAACTTTGACGTCCCTCCTGCAGCCCCTGCAGCCAAGCTGTTGCCAAATATATCATGCTCTGCTTCCCTTTGAACTACTTTAGCAAAGTCAGAGAGGTGGATCCTACTGACTGGGCATCGCAGGATCCTGGTGAGGCCACTTCAGTGTTGTTCCATTGTCTATCAAGGTCTTCATTCAGAGTCGGATAAATTTGTCTTTTCTTTTTTACCTAGTCTTAAGGGAGAGTATGACAAACCCCTTGAGAAAAATATACAGAATTTTTAAATCATAACATTTATTCTTATTCTTTTCGGCCTTTTGGCTAAGTTTAGTATCTGTTCTTCGAGACCACCATGGCCTCGAAGTTCGGAGAAACACGGGCCGTAAGGGGTCCTTGTCGCATGCTCTGGATTCGTCCTGGGAGAAGTTGCACAGGATATCTTAGCCAGCTGGCTGAGAGGCGGTTGCTCACCGCCCGGGATTTGTCCCAGGATCTTTAACCAGCATGCTCAGGTTTTGTCATGAGAAACTTTTGTACAGGATTCGTCCTGTAACAACTGACCAGTTTATCCCGGGTCAGTGTGACATGGACTTGAGATTCTTGAGTTTATCCCGGGTCCATGTGAGATTTGTCTCAGGGACAGGGACAGGGACTTGGGATTACCCCACCCCAAGAGACAAGTCACAGGGACTTGGGACCCCACCCTAAAATGAACTTGTGTCAAATTTTCGTGGGGAGGCAAATAAAGAAATATTGATCCTTTTTGGCTAAGATCAAAGTGTAGTATCTGCTCTTCAAAACCACCCTGGCTTCGAAGTTCAGAGAAACACGGCCCAGGTTACGTCCAGGGGTGCTTGTCGCATGCTCAGGATTCGTCCCGAGAGAAGTTGCACAGGATATCAAATGTTATATAGGCCGGGAAGAATTCGCCGGGTTCAGGAAAGAAAGAAGACTGGAACTCAGTGTTTATAAAAATATCATATATATATTTTTATTCAGCTACATGCACCAAGGGTGAAATACGCAGAGTCGGAGAAAGATAATGAGAGATGATGCAGGGCACACAGTACAGGGCCAACAGGGAAAACGCTGTCTGAACTTTGTGCTTTCTCGGCTCGACTCTGTCTAGTTTCGATCCCACTGTCCGTTCCTTTTATGACTTCGACACACCCATGCATGGTCATTTCCGGATTTTGTCATTCACAGATTCTGGGGGTCATGTCAACGTTCTGTTTGACTTTGACAGTTTGTCAGAACACCTGCTATGTTTGTGTCCAACTGCCTGCCGTTAGGCCCACATTGAGAACACCTGCAACTTCAGTCGATATCCTGTTTTCATTTTCACTTTCACATCCATCCAGGTGCGAGTCTGGAAACACATATCATAACACAAAGCCGTCTGGCTGAGAAGCGGGGCAGGCTCTGGATCTTCGACCAACATGCTCAGAATTCGTCCTTTGACCACTGACGAGTTTATCCCGGGTCCGCGTGACAGGGACTTGGGATTCTCCACAAGTCATTAGTCATGGGAACCCTCTTCCCCTTTGCCTGCACGTTTACGTGCTGGACCCCACCCTAGATCACGTGTCTAATTTGCCGACGTGAGGGGGGGGGAGGCAAATAAAGAAAAACATTTATTCTTATCACTAATT
>VCCN01006527.1:205639-218268 GCA_006491835.1 Architeuthis dux
ATCTATCTGTTTGGTTTAACAACGTGACGTGACGGGATAAACAAACAGTGAAGGATTTACTCCCCTAAATTTGGTGACGTAAATCTAATATAATTTTGGATTAGGATTAACTTCTTGCAATTTTTGTTTTCATTGAGAATAGAATTTAATTAGATTAGAATTAATCATCCAAGAGAACTTACTTACTTTTCTATAGTTTTGAGAAGGGCCATTATTAATATTCAAATAGTTCTTCGGACGATTGAACTCCTCGTTGTTATTTGTGTTGTAAACACGACGTTTCGGCCGATCCATTCTTCGGCCTTCTTCAGGTGTAAAATCCGAATGTGAATATCGATTTTTGGATTTTATTATATTTTTTGTAAAATCCAAAAAATCGATATTCACACTCGGTTTTTACACCTGAAGAAGGCCGAAGAATTGGTCTGCTGAAACGTCGTGTTTACAACACAAACAACAAGAAAGTAGGAGTTCAATCGTCCGAAGAACCATTTGAATATTATTTTACTTTTGTTTGTTAAACAACTGATTCTGTCGTAATTTTTAAAATTCATAAAATACTAATTTTATATCGCAATTCTTTAAAAAAATCAATTCTTATTATAATTTAAAAAATATTTTCTACTTACTTTTCCGGTATTATTCGTCTCTGCTGAACAAAAACTTTTAAAAAATGACCTTCAAATGTTTTTTTCGTCGCTTTTTTAAAAGTGTTTTGTGTGTGTAAATAACTGTATTATTGATTCTATTAATAACCGAATTAACTATGAAAACAATTCCATAAGAAATTCAGGATTTAAAAAAATAATCTGAACGTTATTATAAAAAATAAACAATAATCAATAACGAAATTAAAACGGAGATTGTCACTTACCGGTGTAAAACAAGAATGTATACTCTCTGTTAAAAAGTGTGCCAAAAATATCGCATGTAATTCTATGTAAATTACATTTTTTTAATCAAACAATGGATAATTTAGATAAATAACTCAAGACAATTACGAGAAATGGGCAATCATGACCTTTCCCGTCTCCACATGCCTGCCGTTTTGGAATACGACGACTCGAGTGCTTCCGCTACGGGAAATTTACCGTGAACGATTCCCTGCATGTTGTGGTTTCAAATGATCCAACAATCCCCACAAACCAAGTGGAAGGTTCTTGGGCCAATGCGAAGGCAACATTTCGTAGCATGCATGGTACCTTGGACCAATTATTTATATCTTACTTACCAGAGTTTAAGTGGAGAAAAAATCACAAAGAAAACCAGTTTGGAAATATTCTGTACTGGATTTCACATTATTATCCTAACCCTAAAAATAGCAACCCCAACCCTACACCTACCTACTAACACTAACCCTAACTCCCAACCCTAACGCTTGCTGTAACATTCTTGTTGTGTTTAGTGCCTCTGTTCACATTGTTAGTCTTTCTGTTCTAGCTGTGTGAGATTAGAATGCGTTTGATTCGTAACAATGTTTAAGAAAAGAAGACGGAACAAGATAACACATGTGACAGGGCTGTTCGCCTGGTAAGAACTGAGCCTTCCCCATTCCCACTTTTACTGGGACCGAAAATGGAATGGGGACTGCTGGGAGCTTGCATGTTTATTGATTTAACATATACATACATTTCAGTAGTTTCCGGTATCAGCAACAGCTGAAGCAGCAGCCATATGGAGACGGGAAAGGTAATGATAGCCGAGAAATGCACACATGTGAATTTATATATTTATTGTATGGAGAACTGGGGAGAAAAAACTTATTCAAACTAAGCCTTGATTTACCCATGCCATCAAAAAATACTGGTTATATTTGAATATTTCTGCAATTGCATTGTACCTAAAAAATATTTTCTTGATATGTTAGGATGATGGTAAAAACTAGTCAAATTTAATAAAAGTGAAATGTTCAGACTTTTAACTCCGAATTCAGTCCATAAAATAAAACAAAACCATGCATTTGTGTATAACTCTTTGTTAATTCTATTCTTTGCATGTGTTACATATATATGTACGCCAAATTGCGTTAGACACACTGGTTCTTGTGGATTACCAAAGTTAAGCAACGTCAAGCCTTGTCATTACTCAGACGTGGGACTGTATGGGAATACCAGGTGCCGTAAGCCGAGTCATATCAAAAACTTAAAAAAAGAACAAAAAAATGGTACTCAATGCCTCTCTGCTAAAGAGTAGGATTGAGGGTTAGGAGTCGCGCCCATCCCTATCTAAAAGGATAGTAGGAACAGTGGCGTAGCAAGAGGGGGTCAACAGGGGGCAATTGCCCCCGGGCACAAGTGTGAAGGGTCGCAAAGTCTACAATATATTTAAAAAATAAAAGTCACAGGAACAAAAGTCACAATGTAGCGTTACCCTGAGCTACCTAAAATAACGTAATAGGAAGAAAAGTCACAACTTTGATATTATGGGTAGGAAAAAAATTTGTTTAATAAAATAAGTAATATTTTAATTCAATTTATACTAATTAATTAATTCTTCATGTTATTGTTATTAAGTAAGTAATGAGTGGGTGTGTGAAAACAGGAAATAACACATCAGCGTGGGCGTTCGAAACCCCATAAAGTCAGTCGGGGCAGAGACAAGCAGACAGAGCGGAGACATGCATAGATAGACAGCAGCTGGGCTTGGGAGCACGGGGCCAGTTCCCCTGTTGGGGGGAACAGTCTGTTGGCTCCTGTTACCTTTTTCCCACTCTTCACTCTCCGCCATGACACAATGTATCTTACAAAATGTCTTCATATTTTTATAAACAAGTTTCGAGTCTTCCTTTTTCTCCAAGTTCAGGACTTTCCTCCTGTGGACAAAGAGCCTATACAACAACTGTTCTTCTGAGTATTGGTTAATACACCACATTTAATTCCGCTCAGATTATTTATACTATCCCAATTTTTTATATGGGACTATGTACCACTTCCTTTACCTTATGTATTCTCCTTAGTCATTCTCTGTCTTGTTTAGACTCCATCCCAGAGTGGACAGTGTTCTCCCTTTTCCTTCCAAACAAGTTTTGTCATGTCTGGTTTTGCTGTTTTGTCTTAGATTTTCTGATCTTCATCATGCAACTAGTTTTTCCCTTATATTCTTTTCCACAACTGCATGGGATGTTGTACAGTTTTTGGTCATACTTACCTGATAGGAAAGTTTAATCATTGTGAGGATGTCATAGAGTGTAGCTTATATTCTTTCCTTCAACTACATGGGATGTTGTACAAGCAGTTGTCTTACACACTCCATAGGGAGGTCTAACATTTGTGAGGAATTGTGTAGTGTAGTTTTACTATTGAAAACTAATCTGATATTATACTGATCCTAAATGTTTTGTATCTTTTTATCAACTCCTCTTATAATTGTCTTGCTGTAGGTATCATCTGAGGTCAACCATTTATAAGCAGATCCTGAAATTGTATAACTTGGATAGTTATTTGTTATGAGCACGCTACATTTATTGTTCAATTCATCTTAAAAGGTGACAAGGTCACATCTTATAAGAGTTACCAGATGTTACAGGCAACAAACAGACTATTGTTTTGTCCATGGTAAACCGTATTGAAAGCCTAATCATCATATCTATACATATAAAAACCATTGTCACCAAATTTGTTTGTTTGTCTGTTCATGTCATGGTGAAGACATAAATTTTACTCTCTTCCTCTCTTTAAAGCTGATTAAAGATTTTTCCTGAGACCATTTCCAGCACCCCCTGAAATGAATTGTAGGACCCCAGGTTGGGAAACACTAGGCTAGTGGATATAGGTGTTGTTCAAGTGTATGCAGTTTACCTGGTGGTCGTAATTTCAGTGAAATACATAACTCTGGTTCAGTGGAACACAAGGACAAATTACCTAAGAAGAGTTAACTAATACAAGATATCCCCGAGAATGTTTCCAAGGGGGTGGGGAAAAACACCTACACAGTTCGATGCAATAAGTCAAATGGCACTTCAAAGTTGCAGCACCGGAACGATACCTTCAAGGAACACCTCCTCGCTTATCACTGGTAAGCTATCAACACTGTCACAAAATCCGAGACATTACTGACATATAACTCCAATATGGCTTCAGATGCAAGCCTAGAACTCACACTAAAAACCTATTATGTAGGTGAATTTAAAAAAAACAAAAAAACTTTTTTCTAGACATATTAACTCATTCCTCCCTGAAAACGCCTCAGGACGTGATTTTTAAAAAAGCGCTTCCTCCCTGACCACGACTGACAGTGTGGCAAAAAAATTGCGTTCTTTCCCTAAACTGTACAAACTGCTCAAAGAAATATTTTACAACAGGTTTCTATCAACATCTGATGTTGATATAAGTGATTTTGATGAAGATTCGAGCATTCGAATATTTGTTAGACGAAGGGAGTCAGGCAGGCATGGAACTTATCAAATTTATCTCTTAGGGAGGAAAGAGTTAAGGATTGTCGCCGCCTGGCCTTTTATAGCCAAAAGCTTGACACATCCAGTTGCTGGCGCTCCACATACGGGTCACTGATGCTCCACCTCATCTATATCTGACGACAACCCGTTCATTCGGCTTTTGCTTCCTGGACCTTCCACAGACAGCAGGCCATGCATGGTCTTTTTCCTCTGGGCAAGTCCATTTCCACTTCTTCGCCACATGGAATGAAAACAGTTTACCCCATGGATAAAATTCTGTGGTTATCGAACACGACAGGCAGGGGCAATTTTTTTATTTGGTTCCGACCCACGACTGCCAAGCCAGGGTTGCCAGATTGGCTTTTTTAAAGCTAAATTTCACGAATTTGGCTTTTTTAACCATAGTGGCTTCATAATTTCAGTTCGGCTTTTTCTGACATTTTTTCATTTGATAAATGTGCTTTAAATAAGTATTTATATGTATTTAACATTTTTAGCTATAAAGTTAGCTGGAAATGGAAATATTTAGCTGCTTTTTTGCCATTTTAAAGACAGTTTTAGCTATAAATAACAAATACTTCACAACATTGAAAGCGAATTCGTTAACAGTTTTGATTGTTTGTAAATGTCGGCAAATTTCTTCCCTTTTCAAAAGGGATTAGATTTTTGCACATTTCTTCACCTTTGTCAGTCTGTACCACCCAATCTCTCTCCTTCTTCCTTTCCTTCGTCTTTTCCTTCCACCTTTTTCTGACCCATAGCGTGGGTAGCGTAGGTATATTTTAATTTCTCCAGATGACAAGTACCTGAGGACGGCTAGAGGGTTCAATGGCCGAAACGTTGTGACTATGATAACCAAGATGAGGACACGAGTTTGAGTCTCACTGAGAGCTTATCCTTTATTTCCAATCTATGCTGTTTACTCACTGCCGCAGATTGACGGCCTGAGTTAAGTTATGATAAAAAGCAGCTAAAAATGAAAATAAAATAAAAATACTAGTCAAAAATACTAGTCAATGGTTCATTGTCTTTAATCATTGTGTTTGATATGGTCAGACTATTTTCCTCATTTATATGTTAATAATGTTTCAGCCGTGTACCCTCCGTGCTTCATCGGGTGTTCCAGGTTCTAAAATGTGGAATCACTGTTTCGAGCACATGCTTGATTGGACTGGACACGTTAGATCCATTTCTTTTTTTCGGTCAATTCCGAGTTGCTTCCCATATATTGGAAGATCTGTTTGGGTTTTTTTCTGAGATGTCTTTTTTGATGAGGGGTTCCCAGATACTATTGATGTCAATGCCCAGTCTGCTGAGTAGTTTGACTGAACAGAGTATATGTGCTGCTTCCTTCAGACATCATATTCATCAGTTGTTCTCCCTATGATTTGTACCATAAGGGCCTGTGTCCACCCCACTCCCTCAATATATGATCCATTAGATTTGTATGTATTGTCACATTTTACATGTTCTTCAATTCTTACAGGCCTGCATGTTTCACCTTTATAATGTCTACCACAGCTGTGTCCAGTCCAATTGAGCATGCACTCTAAACAGTGATTCCACATTTTAGAACCAGGAACATCTTACGAAGGCCGGAGTGTACACGACTGAAACGTTGTGAACAAATGAACACATAGATGAGGAAAATAGTCGAACTATATCAATTAATATCAACCGGTCTAATTAAATTCTTAGCTTTCAAAGCTCAATACTGCATATTTAATTGGCCACTCTTAACATATACAATGTTTGCTGTGTATAATTGAATTGATTCTGGTCTTTTAGTGAGAAAATGTGGATCAGTGGATCAGAGAAAATGTGGATCAGGCACCCTGAAAATTGGTTGAATTGAAAGGGACACATTTTGAAAAAATGAAGATAGACAAGGAAAATAGTCTGACCATATCATATACAATGATTAATACACCTCGTCTAACTAAATTCAGACAAGAATCCATTGTCTTTGTTGTTTTCTTTTAATCACAATGTTTCAGCTGCTGTACCCTCCAACCTTCAAGAATGGGTGAAAGATTAAAAACATTCAGACAAGAATTAAGAAGACAAGTATTAAATATTTTAAACCAAGTTTATACTTTTATTAGAATTTAGAAAAATTTATTGCAGGCACATATGCTCCAGTGTATTATGATTTTTCAGACCAGTGGTTCACTAACCCATGATTGCGGCCAAAATTAGGGTAGCAAGGATGTTCCTGAGGGTCGCGAAATTAATAAAAAACAAAATATGAAGACGAAAACAAAAAATGTAGAAAAAAATGTTAGGCAAAGTAGGACGACATAACCGTCAAAAATGGATCGCATCATAAGGACCGATCACTGCTAAAGAAGCTAACATTTTGTTTTACTTTGTACTAAGCTGGCCCAGCAATGACTGTTTGAGTTTTAGTAAAAAACGATTATTTTATTTGATTTTTTATTAAATCAAGTATTACAAACCATTTTTATTAATTTTTGACTACTATTTACCCTCATCTTAATTTTTAAATCCTTTTTTTAAATAACAATGTGTAAAATGGTTTATAATAAACGAATAAAACAATAACACTGCCGTGCCAGCCTTACTGAAATTGTGATAAAACAAACTAAAAAATTAGGATGAATGTAAATAGTAGTAAAAAATGAATAAAAACGGTTTACAATACTTGATTTAATAAAAAAAATAAAATAATCGTTTTTTACTAAAACTCAAACAGTCATTGCCGTGCCAGCTTAGTATGAAAGTAAAAAAAATGTTAGCTTCTTTAGCAGTCAAATCAGTCCGTATGATGCAATCCATTTTTGACAGTTAAGTCGTTCTACTTTGACAAATATTAAATAAATACAGTGCAAATAGATTTACATCACAATTTTGCAATATAAAGCGTGATTGAGACTCTGGAACAGGAGAATAGTTGTGAACAATAAAGCATCTACAAATGTGTGAAAACTCCTGACGTATTCCAGTCTGTCCATGTCCAATACCTGTACTTGATTTTTAAATTAAAGTAAAATTCATTGGATAAAACTAAATGAAGAAACATTAAAATTATGTTTCTGCCCTGAGGGTGACCAGGCCCAAAAAGATTCTGTGTACAGGGTCGTGGCCAAAAGAGTTTGGGAAATAATGTTTTAACGCAGTTGCAAAATTTTTTTCCCAAAATGTCTATTTTTCTCTTCTGTATGTGTTTGGAATGATGAAGTGAGTGACGCCACTTTGGGTGCTTGCCGCCACAATGTCTATTTCACATATCGCAAGCTGAGACAAGAGGGATCAAATGTAGAATCCAGACTCAAAAATTGATTAATGTCAATTCGCAAATTTTAAGATTACACTGTAATCAAAATTTAATTCAATTTAGTCAAAACAAGGATGAAATGTAGAATTCACACCCTTTTAACTTTTTGTGATATATTACAATTTGTAATAAACCATCTGTTTATACCTAGCATAGGTTTTGTGTGATATATGTTTGAAATCAGGGAAAATCTTTATATTCACTTTGATTTTTTAAGTGGTTTCAGTCCTTTCTTATTGGTAAAAATTGGTAGAAAGCAATGTGTTCGATTAATGATTCACTAACTGATTAAGTAAATGTTTTGTTTGTGGTTCCCCAGGGCTCAGGTCTCGGTCCTGTTCTATTTAATATTTACATTAGATCTCTATATAAAGTAATAGAACGTGCAGGTTTCTCCACTGTTGGATATGCTGACAACAGCAATGCCAGACATACCTTTGCGCTTAGTTTTCAACATAATGTTATTAAAACAAACAGGTACCTTCCATTATGGATCAGATCCCTAAACGGATGAATGCCTTCTTTCTTAAGATCAATCCCAATAAAACAGAGATTATATTATTAACTGCAGGGGCTAAAAATGTTCAAACCATCAACGGTGTAATTCTTAATCTTTCTGACTGGGTAAAACATCTTGCGGCCTATCTTGATAAATCTCTAAACTTAGAAATGCATGTTAATAATGTAGTCTCCCAATGTTATGAATTAATTAGTGATGTCTGTAGTGTTAGAAACTAACTTTCCAACAATAAAACTGAGCAGCTGGTTCACTCTATTATTACCAGTAGATTAGACTATTGAAATTCTCCTTTCTTTGACTTGAATAAATCACAAATTAACAATCTACAAAAAGTTCAAAATGCTGCTGCTCGATTAGTTTTGAAACGTAGAAAATGCGAGTCAATTAGGACCGGCATTGTCTGCCTATATTGGCTTAGGATAGAAGAAAAAATCGTGTTCAAAATTTTAATTACAGTATACAATTGTCTGCCTGATATATGCCTTATGAACTCTGTGCTCTTATTAACATCCGATATTTAGATGGTTCGATTTTAGAACTTGTCTTTATGAATATGAGGAGTTTCAGCTATATAGCATCCAGACTTTGGAATCAATTACCCTATGATATCCGGAACATAAATACATTAGCAGGCTTTAAATAAAAAATAAAGATTTTCTTGTTTCAAGACTTTCATAATTATATGAACTTAGTAAATAAATACACTTCATAACTGTAGCTCCTGCCCCATGTTTTTGTAAAAACACTTTATTGACAAGTTGCACTTTCTTCTTACTCCTTTTTAATAGGCCTTATATTTTTACTGCAATTGTTTACACATGTTTTCAAGCACTTTTGTCCAGTGGGGACTTACGTATTGAGGTTCCCCAGAAAGGGCGCTTTCTATAAATGCATTTATTATTATTCTTAATATACTTTTATGTAGTTAAAGGGGTATAATAGCAGGGCAGATTGGACAAGGCAACTAGTCTAGGAGAAGGACAACTCTGATTCCAAACCATGGAGTGGATTCTCCTTAAGGCGGTTTGACGCCCAATTTTACATCCTATTGACAGCTCCTGCAGCCAAGCTGATGCCAATCGTATCGATCTCTGCTTTCCTCTGAACTACATCAGCATTCGGGGATTCTGATGACTGGGCATGCCAGGATACCATACGCTTTGTCTAGGCATGTGCCCTGGAGGGGACACTCCAGTGTCTGTAGAGACAAAATGGAGGTCAATTCTACATTTCATCTTTGTTTTGATTTAATGATTCTACAAGATAAACTTGTGATATGTGAAGCCCCGGGCAGGGATGGCTGATGTTGAAGCCAGCGTAAGGGTACTAGCTAGCTGTATGTGTTGCTTTAGATGTGAACATTGGGAAAACTTTGGTCCACATGCTCCTGAGAGTTGCCATGCCCCCAAAGATTCTGTGTTCAGGTTTGCGGCCAAAAATGTCTGAAAAAAGTTTTTCAGGGTATTAACCAGTGCTCTCACTAGCCGTTTAATGGCTATCCCAATAGAAACCTAATTCCAATTCCCCAATTAAGCTGATCTCTATTTTGATCAATTTTTCCTTTTTTTGTGTCTGACCATTTTTAATGTCTTCTTGGCTTTTTTTCTTTCCATTTTCGGCTTTTTTGGCCATTTTTGGCGTTTTTAAAACATACAAATATACAGACCTTGGAAAAGTTCCCAATCCTATCAAAACAGTGATAAAATCAAATTCCTGGCTAATACCCTGATTAACACAATCGTAAAATATTTTTCCCTAAAAGGTTTTAGAGTAATTTTTTTTCTGTATGTGTTCGCATGTGTCTCTTTAGATGTGAACTTTGGGAAAACTTTTGTCCACATGCTCCACAATTGTAGGGCTTTTCTCCAGTATGTGTTTTCATGTGTTCCTTGAGATGTGTACTCTGTGTAAATGTTTTTTCACAAACCTTACAGCGAAAAGGCTTTTCTCCAGTGTGTGCTTGGACATGCTTTTTGAGATTCGAACTAATCGTAAACGATGCTCCACAGAATTCGCAATGGAACGGCTTCTCTCCGGAATGCGTTCGCAGATGAACTTTGAGATTTGCCGTGAACAGAAATTTTTCTCCACAAATTTGACATTCAAAGGGTTTTTCTCCAGTGTGTGTTTGCATGTGCCGAGTGAGACACGAATTGTAAGAGAAGCTGGCTGAACAAATCTCACATTTGAAAGGTTTCTCTCCAGTATGTTTTCTCATGTGTTGCTTGAGATTTGATTTATAGGGAAATACCAATCCACAAATTTCACAATGAAAAGGTCTTTCTTTCTCAGCGACATTCATCTTCTCCAGTTCAAATAAAATCTGAAAAGTCAAAGGAAAAAATATTAAAGCAAAAATTACTTTTAACAATACCAAAAAAGGACGGCATAAGAAAATCAGACTTTTAAAAAAAATCAGGTCCACTGAGAGGAATTTACTAAGTCGGTGTAAGGCTGTTTTCACCTCTGCCCACACACTATACCAGGGATTGGGAAACTTTTCAACCTGAAGAGCCATTTTTAGCTAAAAGAAATAAAATAATTGAGACTATCGGAGCAGCAATTTATTATAAACAAAATTACATACAAGAAAACATAAATTTAGCTAAGTTTTTTCTTACTCAATGCTATTTGGGGTTTTGAATCTTCTCTGAACTTGCTTCAATGTCCAGGTCATAAATGAAACGAATCTAAGACCAAAACCAAAAACGATCTGAAGAGAAAATTTTAAAAATATCTTTGAAGAAACCAAACCGAAAAACAAAACAAATCCATGCCCAGTTATTAGATTAGAAGTACCCATAAATGAAATCTTTATAGACCCAACCCTCACCCGAATATGCCCTTGAAAAAATAAATGTAGCTAACTTTTTTCTTACTCTAAGACCAAAGAAAACTCCATGCCTGGTTATTAGATTACCAATGGAAGTACCCATAAATCAAATTTTTATAGATCCAACCCGGCACCCAAATATGCCCTTGAAAATAAAGAAAGAAGACCTGGATCTGCCCCTGAGTGTGTTTCATTGAACATAAATTTAGCTAAGTTTTTTCTTACTCAATGCTATTTGGGGTTTTGAATCTTATCTGAAATTGCTTCAATGTCCGGGTCAGAAATGAAACGAATCTAAAACAAAACTGAACCGAAAAATAAAACAAATCCATGTCCGGTTCTTAGATTACCAATGGAGGGCTCATTTTTAGAAGTACTCACAAATTTTTTTTCTTCACAGTGCCTAAGAGCCACTCGTGATAGGCTAAAGAGCAGCATGTGGCTCTGGAGCCACATGTTCCTGACCCCTGCACTATACAAACACCCTCATCTTTTACCCATCCTGTTTTCATCTGTTATAACCCTTTTAGCACATCATACTATATTCGGTTGCTTGTCAACCTATTTTACTAATGGACATATCTTATCGACTTAGAAGTTTCAATACTCAGCTCTCAGAAACACTTAGGCCCCACGAGCCCCGGTACAATGCACTGGCTGAAGCCCCCTCTCCATAGGCTCTGCTTCCAATTTCAAACTTAAAATAGATTTTACAGAGTTAACATAACACTTACATTTTGCTACACCCCTGGGTGGGCTCATGCACACTCCCGAATGGAGACTGTATAAAACCTTATTCATTATAGAACACTGTAAAAGTTATACTTATGTTAGAGTCACTACACGTAGTAAAATGTTTTCCGTTACCAAATTTTGTTACTATTCTAGTTTTGCTGCTTTAGAAAATCCTTTCCTCAAGAAAAAAAGGTAACATTAAAAAAAAAAAACTCAAACTAGCATTCCAAGGGAAATTATGAATCATTGCCACCCATATATGCTGTGTTGGGGTTTGATCACTAAAAACGGTCTAAATTTAAAAAAAAAACAAGCGGGCACAAACTAATGACCAATTTAGCATAAACTTATTTGCATATTGAACCCCCTCTAAAAACATGTATATATATAAAATAGGTGGCCATGTTTGCATAGACAGACACAAAGTGTCCATTTTAGCAGATATTTACATTGTAACTTGAACATTGAGTGCCGCAAAGACGGACACAAAACCAGGGTTCAGTTCCATATTATATATACATTGTAATCGATCACCCACTTTAGATCCAATTCACTCACTTCCCTTATAAAAAACGAAAAATTTTCCGAAGAAACAAAGGTCAGATTCATTCAATGCAGTTAGTACTTCATAGGAAAAATATTTTTTTCATAATTCTTACGTACGTTTGCTAAACCGAATCTGAACCAAAATCAATAAACTGCTAAAATTTATTATGTAAAAGTAAAAAAAAATAATTTATATTTTCCGGCATTTTCTGTGATCTGGCAATGGCCAAGTTGGGTCTCAAAGTTGCCGGGGCAATCTTTCATTTTGTGAACAAAAATTTTTTAACCATTGTCAAAATTGACT
>VCCN01006527.1:251886-266878 GCA_006491835.1 Architeuthis dux
TCCTATAGTAAAATCCCCAGTCCAATAGTAATATCCCCCTTCTAAGGCATAACTATAGTAAAATCCCCCTTCCAATGCATTCCTATAGTAAAATCCCCCTTCTAAGGCATAACTATATTAAAATCCCCCTTCCCATTCATTCCAATAGTAAAATCCCCCTTCCAATGCATTCCTATAGTAAAATCCCCATTCCAATAGTAAAATCCCCATTCCAATAGTAAAATCCCTTTTCCGATGCATGCACTCCTATAGTAAAACCTCCTTTCCAATGCATTCCTATAGTAAAATCCCCATCTAGTGCATTCATAAAACCCCCTTTCTAATGCATTCCTACAGTAAAATCGTTTCCAATAATTTTCTATAGCGAAATCAAATCCCTTAAAAAACATGGATTATCAACACATCATAAAAGACAGACACAATCTTGAATTATTTCTTATATAAAAAACATAACAAAAAAAAAATAATGATTGACATTCATTATTCGTAGCAAAAACAACCACAAATGCAGTCAAGACTTAGTTATTTGCTTTTAAAAAATAAACAACGAAAAAACACGAGGATTTCAATTAAGCCTAAAATTCTTGTTTATTGTTTTTGTTTTAACGATGTTTCATGAATTGATTTGTGATTCGAATACAATGTTTATTCTTTGAAATGAAAACTAAACCTTTGTCTTACAAGTAAAAACTATTGATTAAATACGTAAATAATTGCATTGTTTTTCTACTTACCTTTTCAGATTAGATGTTTTCAGCAGGAAAATCATTTCTTCACAAACAAATAGAAAAAACGTCCTTCAACGTTTTTGTTTGTTTTGATAATTGTTTTTGGCGAAAGATTTGGTCGAATCTTTGCGGTCGGAATTTCTCGGACAATTAATCACTTGAGAAGCAATACTTTTGCTTCTCTTAGTAATAATAATCTTCATTTTTAAAGGAAATACTTCCATAAGAAAATCATGATTCAAACATTTTTGAAAAGAAAATATTCATTCGATGACGAAGCAGAGTCAAAAGCATAGCAGATACCGGTGAAAAGCAACGGCCAGTCCCCTGCGTAAAATATGCCCACAGCTATCGCTCCTGATTATTCGGTCTATGACTCGTCGCTTCCCTGACGGTTATCAGAAGTGTACAATTAAAATTCATGTAATTTTATATGAAAATCTTCAAAACTGTTATATTGTTTAATAGATATGAATAAAAATTTTCAGCGTGAAATTGACACCGCAGAAAAAAAGGCCCAAACTTGTATAAAAATAATTTTATTGTCAAAATCTTTGTTGTTATTAAGAAAGATTTGAGAAAAATCTGATCTAAACTTTCTGTAGCTAAACTCTATAGAACTCTATTTTACATAAAATTGACAGCGTGAAAAGTTGTTTATATTTTTAAAAAAACAAAAATGGAGTAATATTTTGCATATAGAAAATTTTCAATAGATTTTGATGCAAATCACCTCAATTTTAAAAATCTTTCAAAAATCAACAAATAATTCGATTTTAATAAAACTTTCGGTATTTATTTATTAAAGGACGAATTTTTTTAAAAGAATGTTTAATTCCAAATTTCGGAGAAGAATATATTGTTTTAATGTGATCACTAACCATCCACCTTTATTAATTTGATGATTCATTTTAATTATACATTCGTGCTTTCATTGATTTTTACAAATTTTACAGATAAATCTCTGAGAAGCTAATTATGTTTACCTTTTTTAGAAGAAAACTCCAGAACGGCTTGAACGGAACTCTTACCCTAGGATTTAAAAAACTTGAAAATTAAGTTAAAAACTTTATTCTTTGCAACTTTTTAGTTTTATTTGATTAATTATAAAATTTAGGCTTTTGATCTGAAAAAAGAAAAAAAAGATTTTCATGCTATATCCTTTAAAAAAATATTTTTTAAGCGATTATTTCGATTAATTCAACATTTTTTAAATGTATATTTTTATTCTTTCTTGTGCTTCGACTGAAATTTATTTCAAAATAATATATCAATGCTGAATAATTAAATATGGTGATATGAAGAAACAATATTTACCAAGTGTATTTTTCTTCTTTTTCCTTCCGCATTTTTTCAATGGTAGTTCTTTTGATCTAAAGCATCTTGGTAGCATAGCTATTCCAGAGTTGCATAATGAAGTTTGTGAAAGCAGTAATTTTTTTCTCCTTTTCTGTGATAGTCATCATTAAAAAATAAAAGAAAATATGGCAATCTTTCATTTTATGCCAGTAAATTGAAAGCAAAAGGGGGTGGCAAATTGTAGAAATAACAGATGTTTGCAATAAAACAACAGTGATTATTTCCATTAAATAAAATATTGTTCAAAGCAAACAATGATTATGCTAGTGTAGAGTAAATGTAACTTATTCATTGATCACCCATTTTACCAATTTTTTAATTGATCACACCCAACACACGTGCTGTCAAAAGACGTTGGTCACATAATGGTTTCTATTGAGTAAGTAACCAGACCGTTTCTTTTAATTTTTCAAAATTTTACGAGTCAAAATAGGGGTGCATCCTTGAGGTTTGAGCATCCTCAATGCTGGGAAATACAGAAGCTTTTTTGACCTGAATCTAATTTGTCAGAATGTACCACCACACCCTCGACCTCTCCCATCCACTCCATGCCAAGCCTCGGCTACCCCCGCAATGTGTTCAAAAGATCAATGGACGAAGTCTGGGGGTTGGATTCGAAGCATCGACAAAAGCCAAAGGCGGATGTACAATAGCAGTTATTTCAAGACTGCTGGAAACAGGAACACGTGATGCTGCTACAAACAATAACAAAGCATTTATTTGAAGATCAAATTGATATATCGTCTTCTGTCTGGTACCGGAGACAATGCGATACAGTACTTCTAAAACCTGCTTCAGGTCATGATTATAGCTTTTCTATAGCTCAGTCTGGAAAGTAGAACCAAGCTTTGTCTCACTCTGTAGTCTCTAGTTTTCAGTGGGAAGTGAATAAGTTGCTTTCCAGTTGCTACTATACTGCTGCTACCCTCTCTACCTCAGATATCAAAGCGACAAGGTGTCACCAGGCCGGTCATTCCAAAACTGACTAAAATGCAAAAAGCAAGTTCTTTTATGGGTAACCCTCACTTCTAGGGTTGGGTTTGATGAACATGGGGAGACATTCAATTCTACTGCTGCCTCCTCCAACCACATTCGAGGCACACCTGTTGATAATGTGTCAACAGTCATTCCAGGATTTCTGATCAAAGCCTCGCCGAGAACACTGCCTGTGTTTCATTTCAGGTCGTCAAGTGTCAACAGGTCATCATCTGGCCTTTTTCAACCTCTCTCGGCCAATATTTCTGATAAACAACTTTCGTTTCCACTTCAAGCCTCAAACAAAAGTATCCATTCTGATACAATGTAACTCTTATGTATTTGAAAAATCTAGCATAACCATAGTATTACAGGAATGGCTGATGCTATTCCATTTCTTTTCCAATGAATGGAGATAAACAAGACAAAACAGCATGAGTGTATAGTCAGAGTTAACTGCTATGCCATGGATTTACGTACGGCCTTTGAGGCAAATTTTATCGGGGGGGGGGGTACAAAGTTTCTTTTGGGCCCCCTTCCTGTCTCTATTAGTCATCTTGTTTTTGTTCCACTTTGATATTAGCAAACATTTTCTGAGATCCCAGGCAATTACTTTTGGTTTCCTGGCCCCCTTTTGACCCCCTGCCCTCTCCTATCGTGGGCCCAGGACTTACAAAAAAAAAAAAAACAATTATAAGAAAAGTTATGATTTACTAAAGCAGCCAAAAAAATACCCAAAGCTAAACTTTCTTCTCAAATACAAATACCAAAGGAAACCATGTAAATACATTTCTGGAGTTTATTTCCATTGATTCCATTGGATAATAAAAGAGGTCTGGTTAGTCACAATAGAAACTGTCATGTGAGCAAGGTCTTTATATTCATAGAGAGAAATAAGAGGAGACGAAAGTTACCTACCTTGGATATCAGAGCTCTTCTGAGTGGTGTTCTGTTTACTGCTATAGAAAAGTGGTTGTGGACTGAATCACCTGGTTGTAGCGGCTGGTACAATACTTACATGGCTGACTGCTTGGTACTATGTGTTGAGACACTCCTTGAGAATGCAGGTACAGGCTAAGTAGAGGAAATTGAACATACTTAACAGCACTAAATATATACTGGGTTATATGGTACTAGCAGCAGCAAGTTGTCTATGACTATGTGACCAAGGTCTTTATATTCATAGAGAGAAATAAGAGGAGACGAAAGTTACCTACCTTGGATATCAGAGCTCTTCTGAGTGGTGTTCTGTTTACTGCTATAGAAAAGTGATTTCTAAACATGCATGTGTGTAAATACTTGACAATTGACTCTCACGTGACTCTGACCCAATCAATGCGTGCATAGTGGACTCTCCCAGTTCTTTGTTCATATACCTATATAACCTTCTGGGTTTGTTAGTCATACACACTATTTAGCAGACTACAGATCGAACTGCTAACTATTGACTTCTAAACCTTTCACAGAAAATAGTTTTTGATGACTCAGATAATGATCCACCTTTACAGTCTTATGGCAGCATGCTGTGTTGTGTTTGATCAATTAAAAAATTGGGTGATAAATGAATAAGTTACTTCTCTCACCTTTTGTTGGGCAGTGATCACTAACAAAAAAGTCTGAATTTTCAAAGAACAAGCGTGAATACTGCCAGAAACAAACTAAGGGACCAATTTAGCATACACTTACATTGCAAATTGAACCCCCACTAAAAGCCTATTTGGGCGGGGGGGGGGTCAAAAGGCAATAAACTATTCTTTGTAGACATAGTAAGGAGTAAATGCTTAAATTTTCAGCCCTCTAGCTCCACGGTTTCTAATATCCCAATTTCAAATGGTTAATTATCTAGCTTTAACAAAATTGTTTAAATTCTTTCTTTAATTCAAATTTAATTTAATTTAAATTGAGTCAAAAAAACTTCAGAGCCATAGTTTGCCTTGTCTCATAAATTTGTCGAAGGTGTGGTTGTTATGTCTGACATCAGTGTTACCAATTACGTCGAATCAAAGTTGCTTGGTTGTGGACTGAATCACCTGGTTGTAGCGGCTGGTACAATACTTACGTGGCTGACTGCTTGATACTATGTGTTGAGACACTCCTTGAGAATGCAGGTACAGGCTAAGTAGAGGAAATTGAACATACTTAACGGCACTAAATATATACTGGGCTATATGGTACCAGCAACAGCAAGTTGTTCCTGACTTGACCTATTAGGTGAGGTGGATTCATGCCTTTCACAAGAGCATTAGTGCAAAGTGAAACTTCTCAGAAGTCACTTTTATTCCGAATTCATGTTACTTAAACACTGATGGGTTTATGTTATTCATGTGTTCTCACATTTATATGTATCAATGTTTCTCGGTTGTTTTGTCAACCGACGTTTTGCCGACACACAGTCGGGCGACAGCAGTTTCATCATGCGGATGATTTGGAGACAACCTGTTTGACGAACATCAGTTTTGCCGACTTGGCTTTTTGCTGACTGCTGTTTCATCGAATATTTTTAAAAAAGAACCATTTAGAGGTTAAAAACAAAAAAAGGGGAAATTTCTGAAAGATAATTTTATTTTACATCTTAAATAATAACATTGGAAGAAGAGGATGATAAAATGAATTTTTGTGAATGATCAGAGAAATAATCCGTTTTAAAAACATAATTAAACTTGAAAAAATTAGTTCTTGAGTTTTTTCTTAGCATTGCTAGAAAGATAAAAACCCAAATTTCAGTCAAAAGAAACGAAAAACAAATTTTCATTAATTATTAAGAAGGATATCGCAATGTTTTGAAGTCATTTTTTGTTGGGTCTTGGTCGTTTTGTCGAATAAAAATATGCAAGTTTATTTTTCATCAGGTGTCAATTTTCTACCGAAAAAAAATTCTTGTCATTCTTATAAGTTATATAAGCATAGATTGATTAAGCTTATTTGTAAAGTTTTTAGATGTTTAATTTTACATGTTGTCAATAACAAATTACTTCTTCGAAGGATGTGTCTCTTTTCTCTCCTCAACAGAAAAATTAAAGTGCTCTGTCAAGAATGTTTAAGAAATCTTTCAAAAATAAAGTCAGCCTACGAAATTGATTTGAAAAAATTAGTTAATTTAATAATTGACTAGATTTAGAAAAAACTCAAACGGTCAATTGATCATTAAATTAACTCATCATGAGAAGGTTTACGTAGAAGGGTATTCAACCATGAAAGTTGTGATTAAAACCAACAATGAAAAGCCTCGTCAATGAACTTGTTTTGTTGGAGATAATAGATTATTGTTGGATATCGACATATCATTCACCTTTCTTGCTTCATCGTCATTTACAAAATTTTCACAAAAGTTTGTCTTTAAATTTTATTGCATGATTCGTGAAAATAAGAAATTGCAGGTCTCTTTTCTGAAACCCTTGGGACGAGATACTTTTTGGAATTTGGAATGCATTACCGATAATAACAGATGCTTCCTTTTCTTTTTAACTGTCTTCAAAATAAAAGAATATCCTTGAACAGTAGTGACACATCTGACTAGAAAGAGCACTGACACACAATTTTTGGGAGTTTGGAATGCATTATCAATAATGACAGATGCTTCTTTTTCTCACTGTTACCCATAATGGGATCTGCAGCTCTTTTTATCAGTCTTCAAAATAAATAAAAATCACAAAAAATAAACAAAATATCTGTGAGCAGCAGAGGCCCATCTGACTAGTAGGAGCACTGATATACAACCACGTGGCAGGGGTTGAGCCAAGACCTTCTCAAAATAATAACTTCCTCTGTTCTCTACAAGGTCTGGTAGAGCGCAGCAGAAGTAAACGAAATGTCCTTGGTAGTACGTGGTTCATGTTTGGCACTAAATGTGAAGACAACATTCATGGAAAAAATGTTCGGTTTTTGGAACTTTCCAGAATCTCAGTTAACAGATTGCGTACCTATAATCTCAAACATGCTTCCTCGAACCACAGCTCTCAAAGTGTTTGTCCGTCTAGTGAGAGGATAGAATTTGCAATTTCCGAGGAATTCATGATCATCCAATGGACACAAAAGCAGAAGCAGTGACGAGAAATTGGCTAGCAGATTTAAAAAATAAATAAAAAATTAAAATAACTCGCATTCCAAGGGAAATTATGAATCACTGCCACCCATATATGCTGTGATCAATTAAAAAGTTGGAAAAAGGGGTGATCAATGAATAAGTTACTTCTCTCACCTTTTGTCGGGCTGTGATCACTAAAAATGGTCTGAATTTTAAAAAAGCAATTGGGTGCAAACTAGTGACCAATTTAGCATAAACTTACATTGCATATTGAACCCCCCCCTCTAAAAACATTTTCCCTACTCATTGAGGGGGGTTTGTGTTCAAAATGTCTGAATAACCTAAACCCAGCAATAAATCAGTGTTGTGGGTAGCAGTGATTAATATTGGTATACTGATATATTAAAACAAATTACAACAAATGCATCATCAGTGTACAGGTTTAATACAGCAATCTGTGTTCCAGCTATTTTGAATCTGCCGCCACTAGTTTTTGCATCTGCCACTAGGAGTTCTTTGATTCAGTTTAAAGCCACGATTTAACCTATGCTTATCTTGTCTCTGTTTCCGCTGTGGGGGAGCAACATGACATCTGAATAAATAATATTGAAACCTATCTATGAACACAGCTGGATTATGTTTAAATATTTAAAAATGTTTCAGATGCAAAGAGGATTATTCAGGATTCATAAAACAAACATCATTTATCTTGGAAAAAATATTTCGACTGATTGTGAGAACAAAGGAAATCATAAAACGGTGTTCATAGATAGGTTTCCATACCATTTATTCAGAACACAGCTGAAATGGATACAAGATAAGCGGGTGGCATTCATCTTACCAAAAATCATCTTGCCAAAGTTGATTGGTCACTTTTTTCCGGAGTTTATTATATACCCAAAACACTGGTTAACTTCTTTTTCTAAAATTACTGAGATGGGGGTATGTTAATGTTAACAAAACCATCTATTGTAAATCTGGTATTTATTTATGATAAGATTTAGTATAAGATTTATAAAAAAAAAAAGGATTTTATATATGATCATATGTGTCTATACATGATTTATGAAAAGAAAAAGGATTTATTGTTGTTGATGGAGTATTTACAATAAAAGGAATTTTATTTTCATTTTATTTCAGGTTCAGCTGCATAAAATCGTTGTTCATTGGATGGTGTACATTATTTTAACAGTTCCTGGAAATTGTGAAATTTTTAGTTTTTTCCTAAATATTCCTTACCAAATTATAGATGCGTGTTATACATTGGTGTGTGTTATATGGCAGGAAATACAGTAAATCAGTGAAACAAGGTACACAATGAAGTTTTCCATCATGTATGTATTTTTATGTGTTTTTTGAGTGCATAATTTCTGGAAAAATTGACTCCGCAAACCTCACAAAGGAATGGTTTTTCACCAGTGTGTGTTCTTATGTGTTTTGTAAGACTTGAATGCTGAGAAAAGTTTTGTCCACAAACCTGACAATGAAAAGGTTTCTCTCCAGTATGTGTTCTTATGTGTTTTGTAAGACTTGAAAGCTGAGAAAAGTTTTGTCCACAAAATTCACAGGGGAAAGGTTTCTCTCCACTATGTGTTCTGATATGTGTTTTCAGGTTGGAATTTTGGGAAAAACGTTGTCCACACACATCACAATGAAAGGGTTTGTCTCCAGTATGTGTATTTATATGTTTTTGAAGAGTCGAAATAACGGAAAAGTTTTCACCACAAACTTTGCAGTGATACGGTTTCTCTCCAGTGTGTGTTCGAATGTGTTCTTTGAGATGTGTACTTCGAGAAAACTTTTCACCGCACACCTCACAATCGAAAGGTTTCTCTCCAGTGTGTGTTCGTAAGTGTGCTTTCAAAATTGAAGACAAGGAAAAGTTTTTTCTACAAATCTCACAACTGAATGGTTTCTCTCCAGTGTGTGTTCTCATGTGTCGATCACAGTCCGATTTACGTGTAAATTTTTTTCCACAGACATCACAAGGGAAACGTTTCTTTCTCGTCAGGACATCCATGAATTCCTGAAAAAAGTATAAAACCAGGATATTTAATTCCACAAATGTTTAAAAAGTCTTCATGAAATTGTTTGGTTTGGTGGAGACCAATGAAAAAAAAATGCTTTGTCTTATATTAATGATGTACTGGAATATCAATCAGGTCTGTTATCCGCCGCTGGATTCACAAAAATTATCACTGCCATCAGTTTCAAATTTTACCCCCCCCCAATATTTTTTAAGAGACGTGGATTTTAATTTTTTACTTTGGAATCTGATGGATTGATATTCTGGTATATCACTACCATATATTGCTATATATTTTCTTATTTCAAGCTTTTGACAGCATTAGAACCTTCTTCGGGCAAAGCTGAGAAAATCTGAACTTGACTGATCTGGAGCCAGACTAAAAAGATATACAAGACAAGACTAACTGTTCGGGAGGAAAGGTTGAAAATTTTTGTTTCTCCAAGATCAAATTGCTGTTGAAATTTGACTCCAAACTAACACCATGAATTGAGTTTTTAGTCGGCTGAGAAAAAGAAAATGCAACTTAATTCTTTTGAAGGTTTCCATACTCTAAAATTATGGATGTTAGCTTTTGGTGGGGACTACCAAAAAGGCTTCTCTCTTTCTAATGCCACTATGCATTTTTTTAAATCTCACAACTGAAAGATGAATTCTATCCTTCATATGAATCTAAAGAAGTGAAATCAAGGAATATTTTCTGGAAAAATTGACTCCACAAACCTCACAACGGAATGGTTTTTCTCCAGTGTGTGTTCTTATATGTTTTGTAAGACTTGAATGCTGAGAAACGTACAGCAGTGGGGTCCAAAGATTTGAATTAGTGGTACACATAGATTTAAGACAAAAAAAAAATTATTTTCCCTTGAATACACGGACAGACAAAATTAATCCCTTAATTGTTTTCAATCGCGCAAGATGAGGTTAGAAAACAAAAAGAGAAAGATTAAAGTGCGTATCAAGTAAAAAAAAAACTTCATATAGCTCAGCGCAAATAAATTTACTTTTATTTAAGACTCTTTCAAATACAAAACCATTTAAAATTAAATTAAAATAAAAACTGTATTATTTCTTTTAAAAATATTACATAGATAGCTGAAGTTTTTGTTTGAACAGTCGTTTGCTAGTTATATTTAAATAAACTATGGACCTTGTTCCTATCAGGCACCCCAAACTTTGGCAAACCAAAAAGGGATGTATTTTGCTGTGACACCAGTTGTTAGTTTAAAAAAAACAACCTATTTTTTATCGAATGTAAGTAACTTCGAACATTTCAGAGACAGAACAGCGACACCATTTCAGGCTAGTTTTTTCTTTGATGTCAACACATAGACTTTGTTTATCTTGGCAACACTGCTGACGTTTTAGTGATGTCATCTGTGTCACAGCAAAATATGTCCCTTTTCGGGTTGCCAAAGTTTGGGGTGCTTGTTAGGAACAAGGTCAACTATTAAAATAAATTATAAAATAACTTTGTATAGAATTGTGTATCAAATCATTGCTATTTAATTGTTTTGTACGTATTAAAATAATTTTAGGATGATCAGTCACTTGACACAAAAATGTCGAACCACCGTGTCGGTTTTGATTTTTGCTTTAAAATGATGTTTTGGCCACAAATTTACTTAGCTTTATCTTTGAAATAGTGACCAGGCCTGTGCACAGTACTCAAGGTGTGGACAGACATAAGTCTTATATAGTATAAGGAATGAGTAAGGTGGATATGGTGACCAGGCCTGTGCACAGTACTCAAGGTGTGGACAGACATAAGTATTATATAGTATAAGGAACAAGTCCTTGTCTATATATGAAATGGTATGCTTAATCAGCCCTAATTACAGTTCATTGTATTTTTGTTTGCTAAATAAAAGTAAAGAAAAGTACATTTTGGCAACTAGGTTATCATTATCTTATCAAGATAAACAACCCAGGATTAGTGGAGACACTGATAATCCACTTTTTTTTAATTTGCAAACAAAAATATGGTGAGCTGTAATGGTTATAATTATTTAGTGTGGTGGAGACTAAGAAAAAAAGACCCCAAAACAGAAAGAGAGCAAAAAGCTGGAAAAATATCAGGACCTTGTCAGAGTTCCCATTATTATTGGAGCACTTGGAATGGTTCAAAAGAGTCTTGCAAAAAATAAAAATGGAAGAATTGGAAATCCAAAGAAAAATTGAAAACATCCAGAGTAAAAGGAACTTGTACCTTACTAATATCAGCAAGAATACTAAGGAGAATGCTGGAGTTTTGAAGAGACTTTCTGCCACTTGTTCTTCAGCGAGAGCCACACGATACTATTGGTGTGAAAAACTCAATGCATACAGATAGATTATTTGAGGCTTTCTAATTCAAACAGATCACTCAATCTAAGCCAGGAGATAAGATCTAGCTGTAAAATTATTGTCGAAATCAGCAAGAATAAAATGTAATGTGCTGGAATTTTGAGGAGACTTGCTGTCACTTGTGCTCCAGTAAGAGTAGGATTACCATATGGTATCTAAAGGAGGACTGTCCTCCTTTCTGAAAAAAATATTAACGTCCTCTTTTCCTCTTAAAATGTCCTCCTTTTTTGGTTTACACTGATTTATATGCACAGATCATTTTTCACTTGCGTAAGTGAACTTTTTTCCTACATTAAGTTGGGGTTACATAAAACAATTGTACTGTACCATTATCCTTTACTGACTATAAGGTTCCAACCTTCAACCCCCCCCCCTGCAGACTCCCATGGTTTAAGCACTATGCTATAATATTATTTAATGTTTTCTTTCGTAGTAAAAGTTACATTTTGTTTCATTTTGAAATTTCCACCTTTTCAGAGTACATGGTCCCCCTTTTTCATTTTTGTATCTGGTCCCCCTAGTTAAGGCCAAGGGGGGCCATATATGTTACAATGTTTTGTCCTTTTGTGGCCAAGATTGTAATGAACTGTTTTCGGCGTGAACATCGTCGACAACACACAAGTCGTTTGCGTATATGGGGTATCATCAAACCCCATTGCGTTAACGTATTTAGTCCGGGGGCCAGTAGGGGCTACCGTGCCCCCCCGATTCTACATTTAGGGTACCAAAATGTTACTTAGGATATCCTCTTTCAGAAAAAAGATGTGAAATTTCCTTTCTAATGATGTATATACCACAATCAAAAATTAATTCTATGATCCATAGAATTTGGACAGTGGACTTGAAGTTTTCTCGTAAAATGCTGAATACTTAGCTTTGCGTTTTGGGCTGTAACTTTTTGAGCCCAACAGATACAAATTGGAATCATGATAGAATTTTCTATCTAACGATATATATACTTTAATCAAAAATTAATTTTAGCATCCACAGACTGTGTACTTGAAGTTTTCTTCGTAAAATGCTGAATACTTAGTTTCATGTTTTGAGCTGTAACTTTTTAGGCCCAATATATACAAATTGACAAGATACATTGTTGGAAAGCTGTGGAAATTCTCTTTCCAACGATATATATATCTATCTCCTTTATGAATTAAATCCACAATTTTGCCTATGAAGTATACTTGACATTTCCTTGTAAAATCCTGAAATACCTATAAATTAATTATTTAAGGTAAAATAAAGTGGATTTTTGAATTCCTCATGTCTGAAACCCATGATTTAGCCTTTTAAAGTACTCAGATATGTCAACTGGGAGATGAGATATGAAATTCTGTTTTTTTCTTGTGTGCTGGTGGCCATTTTGTTTTATGCAAATCAGGAACATCTTTTTTTCTGAAAGAGGACATCCTAAGGAACATTTTGGTACCCTAAATGTAGAATCATGGGGGGGCGGGCACGGTAGCCCCTGCTGGCCCCCGGACTAATTTTTATCCGATTGATGTTGGTAAATTCAAGAATAGCTTTCATTCACCTAGTGGGACTGTGTGAGTAGTTTCCCTTTTTTACCGACATGAAACGAAAAATGGCCAAAATTAGTTAGAAAATAAAGCAGCCAACACTCCAATAAGTAGTGGGGGGGGGGCTGCTCATCTTAACTTGATTTTTGTTTGAAGGGACCGCACTTCTTAACTTGAACCTTCACTTTCAATAAATGCCACTAAATAAACAATTAAATCAGTTTCTGAGCAATAGAGAAACCACCTGATGACGAAGCAGGTGAAAAACGGTGAGAGCGGGTGAACAGTGTTGCCGAAGGCTGAGGATTAATGACCCTTCTCAAAACTATAGAACAACACAAACAACAAGAAGGAGTTCAATCGTCCACAAAAGAACTATTTGAATGTTAACGACCCTTCTCAAAACTATAGAACAACACAAACAACAAGAAGGAGTTCAATCGTTCGAAGAACTATTTGAATGTTAATGACCCTTCTCAAAACTATAGAACAACACAAACAACAAGAAGAACTATTTGAAACATGGAGTTATTGGATCATTTGAATGGAACTGATTTTGACACTTCACCGTCCTTTGTAAATACTGAAATGCTCTGTTTTTCTTTAATGAATTCCATTATTTTTTTTGTTATTCATGCGTCATTTTTTAACATCGGGTGTGTGCAGGTGTGAAATTTTAAAAAAATAAAACAGAACAGTATATCTTTAAACAAAATGTAATTTTTATTACAAACCCCAAATGAAATGACTCCCATCTGTATATTTTCGGACATCATGGAGTTAAGCCATGTTTTCAAAAACATCTAGAATCCAGATTGGCGGAAGTGTAGTTCAGCGTCCCAAATTATTGCACACGTAAGAACAGAAACCGACTCGTGTTCAGAGTCAACAATAACATTGTATTATCGGGCCCTTTCGTAAATTTAAACAAAACACATTTAGATGAAAAATGTTTAAATTCAGAAATCATTATTTCGGTCGCTAGATTCTAGATGTACTTGGATATTTAATTTGGGGCGCTAAACTTCCTTAGATAGTATCTAAGGAAGTTTAGCGTCCCAAATTAAATATCTAAGCAACGCCACATTTAAGGTGAATAAACATTGTATTAATCGGGCCCTTTCGTAAATTTAAACTAAAAACATTTAAATTTAAAAAAAAACCTTCAAATTCAGAAATCACCCCAACAAAAGGTGAGTAAAAAACATTCTATTATTTAAAAATCATTATTCATGTCGCACTATTTGGGACGCTAAACTTCCCTATATTCTAAATGTTTTTAAAATATTTAATTTGGGACGCTAAACTTCCTTAGATACTAGATATTTCTGGATTTATTTGATAACATGGCTTAACTCCATGATGTCCCCATTTTCTGCTCGGAAAATACAAAAACGATACTTATTTAATATTTACTTAGTGGTGTTTTTTAATGCTTACCGTTTTCTTTTCTGTCCAAATATCCTGGTTTCAAAAAGCAGAAAGGAAATTCCAGCAAAACAAACAACTTCAATGTTGTCTAATTTGGAACCAGGAAATGTTTGTTGCGTGAAATTGAAACAATTTCGTCGAATCGTCGTCAGGATTTCTCATAAATTAAATCGTTGTTAAATTAATTAACAATTTTAAGCAGCTGAAATGTTACTTCTATCATTCATTGGGGATTACGTGCTTTTGAAAAAGAAATCCACTTGGAAAAAAGTAATTTAAACTATTTCTGAACATTGTCTTCCTGGAAATGACACCATGACAAAAATTCATAAAAGATGTTTGTTACCGGTGTAAAGCGGTCACATGTCACCCTGAAATGACATCGTGGATTTTGAAATATAAGGTGGAAAGAGAATGGTAAACGATTGTAAGAAAAAAGTCATAATGTTAGCTAGGAAAAAAAGTCATGGAAAAAAGTCATAATGCTAGGAAAAAAGTCATAATGTTGGCTAGGAAAAAAGTCACAACTTAGGAAAAAGTTATGGAAAAAGTCATAATGTTGGCTAGGAAAAAAAAGTCATGGAAA
>VCCN01006527.1:383201-394078 GCA_006491835.1 Architeuthis dux
AAAATGTTCATTAGGATGTCCTCTTTCAGAAAAAAAAATGTTCACAAGAAGAAGGTTGGGATGAACTACCTCATTTGCATAAAACAAAATAGCCGCCAGCACCCCCGCCGAATTTCATATCTCGTCTCCCAATTGACATATCTGAGTACTATAAAAGGCTAAATCATGGTTTTCAGATACTTCAGCATTTTACAAGGAAATTTCAAGTATATTTTATAGGCTATGGATTGTAGATTTAATTCATGAAGTGAATTTATGCAAATGAGGTAGTTCATCCCAACTTTTTTCTTGGGAACATCTTGTTTCTGAAAGAGTACATCCTAAGGAACATTTTGGTACCCTATCCATAGGATCCTGGGGGCGGGAAGGCCCAGCTGCCCCCCCGGACTACACCGAGTGTCCTCTGATTATTGTAAACCCATGATGTAACATATGTCCATGAATAAAATTGGTTGACCGACGAGCAAATATAGTATGACATGCTAAAAGGGTTAGCAGATAAAAACAGGATGGCTAAAAGACGAGGGTATATAGGGGGGCGAAAATAAGATGGCGTGACGATTTAGACAGGTTCAGGAGATATTGGCGTCGCGACGCCCACGATAGAGAGATCTGGCGAATCTTGGGGAAGGTCTATACGGACGCTAAAAGACTGATGATGATGATGATGATGAAGAAGTGTCCTCAGCCGTTCTTGCTCGGGCTCCACATATCGCAACTTCCTCTTGTCTCGACTTGTGATATGGTAATAGGCATAGAGGCGACAAACACCCGAAGTGGCGTCACTCACTTCACCTTTACTCGCTTACGACACCTGGTATCAGTGTTGCCAACTCAAAAAATATTTTCGCGCTAGTTTGACTGCCAAAAAGCGCTAAAAAAGCGCTAAATTTGTTTAAATTGCCAAAATGTCCAAAAAGACGCTAGAAAATAGCCAGAAAATGGCCAGAAACGGCGAAAACGCGTTAATTTTGCGCTTTTTACAATCCCAAAACAAGAAACGCGCTAAATCTAGCGCGAAACGCGCTAAATTGGCAACCCTGCCTGGTATTCCATAGCGGTCACCTGAGTACTGACCGGGCTTGACGTTGCTTCAATTCGATGATCGCACGAGAATCAATGTATTCGACGTGATCTGGTCGTAAACACGTTAATGGAGTCCGTTTTGATGAAAGTCCCCTACGAATTTCTGACGTTTTAAAGTTGTGTTTCCACTGATTGTATAATGGGAATTTTCGCGATAAAACAACGCTGATTAGAAGTGACAAGCTACACATAATGAATGAAACACATTAAGTCATGGGTAAGCGACCTTTTTTTCTCTTTCGATAAAACAAACACACACACACACACGCGCGCGCGTGCCCGCGCCCACACATACACATGAGCATTTAACAGTACGTGAACAAACATGGCTATCAATCATTGTTTTCGATGTTTTAAGGCTGATATTATTGTGGATAGCAATGTGAGAGTCAGAGCTGAATAAATACGTGTGTTAAATGAAGTCGTCAAAAACAAATTAACCATTGTCTTCAAAAAAAATACAGACATTATATACAGTGGCTCCCGCTTAATAGGACCAACGGTTATTATGACCAGCCGCAAAATAGAACCGATCTTGTAAGAACCGATTCAAACGTATGTAATCATCACTAATTTGCTTCGTTTATTATGACCAACGCGCCATTTATTTGGACCAGCCGCACAATAGGACCAATCTTGTAAGAACCGGTTCAAACGTATGTAATCATCGCTAATTTGCTTCGTTTATTATGACCAATGCGCCGTTTATTAGGATCAGTCGCACAATAGGGCCAATCTTGTAAGAACCGATTCAAACGTATGTACTCATCACTAATTTGCTTCGTTTATTATGGCCAATACGCCGTTTAAATGGACCAAGCTGCAGTGCTACCGTATTAACATTTAAAAAAAAAAAATATATATATATAGTCGAATCCGCTTAATAGGACCATCGGGTTTTAGTACCAATTCAAACGTATGTAATCATCGTTAATTTGCTTCGTTTATTATGACCAATACGCCGTTTATTTGGACCAAGCAGCAGTGAATTCTTTTGAAATAAAATCTGATAGAATTACTAAAGATATATTTTTCAGTTCGCAAAACAACTATCTTGCAAATATTTTTAGATCGTGATGCAATTTGTTCCCCTTGAATTAAAAATGTTTTGGGCATAACAAATTGAGTTATTCGGTTAATCGGACCAGCCTGTTATTGGGTCCAAAATTGTTGGTCCCAATGAGGTCCTATTAACCGGATTCCATTATATACTAGAATATTACCCGTCATATTATAATGCCGGGAATATACTATACATTTTGGATAATATCAAGTTTTCTCTTTTCTGTTCATCCATATTTAGCCGTTCTATAAATATATTTATTCCCATTCCCTCCCAGTCAGTTTTCCGAAAAACGCTTTCAAGGATCGCTGTTAATGATTCAGGTGATATTATATCCCCATTAACTATCTTTAATTAAAACACTTCACTATGTATTGTGCATAAACAAATGAGTTATTCGCGTAATCGGACCAGCCGGTTATTGGGTCAAAATCGTTGGTCCCAATGCGGTCCTATTAACCGGAATCCATTGTATATACTAGCTAATAGGTTATTACACACGAAATGTCGTTTTATTCACACAATAGAGAATAATTCTAAATGTGAAAGATTTACAAGTGTAATTGCATTTTTTGGCAGATTCAATGTAAATAGGGATATTATTCGTTATTATTATTCGATTTCAAATTAGGACATAATGATGCTCAAGCTGCTGATAACGCCAACAAAACATTTGGAGTGAACACTACTATATTGCAAACTGTTCAGCATTGGTTCAATAGGTTTAGGCCTGGAAATACCAATAATAATTTTAATTTTAATTATGAAGAATTATCGATAGCAATGACCAACGACGCACGGACAACGGTTCCAGCACTTTCTGGAGACTTTGGGACCAGTGACCATATCTCGTCATCCCAAGGCAATAGGTTAAAAAGTTGGGTTTCAAATAAACTGAATGAAATGCTCCATGACAGTGACCGACCCCACACCTCTCAATTGACAGTGTCTAAGCTTAGAGATTGAACTTCATATCTGCAATAAAAGGTACAATTATAGTGAAGCCATAATGCGTGTCTTTGACCACTAGACCCAAATAATTCTATAGAGATGGCATATTATCATTACAGGATCATGGGGGAAAAGGGTATTGCTTCAAATGGGTCATCAAATGTTTATATCATCTTACTATTCAAAAAACAACCTAATACATAACAATAACAGACAGCATCAGCGCCTTGCCATGGATCACTGGTTAGCAAGCTAGTCTCACATACTATCACTAATAGTTCGGTACTTATTGAGTACCCCACTCATGAGGCCTTGTGCCAGACAAAGTTAAGCTTAGTAAATAACTGGGACTTGCCTCGCAACAGAGAGGCTTGCGTATTTTCCATAAGTGTCAAAGGTCGGGGTTCGTTATTATTATTCGATTTCAAATTAGGACATAATGCTGCACAAGCTGCTGATAACATTAACAAAGTATCTGGAATGAATATTACTACAGTCCAAACTGTTCATCATTGGTTCAATAGGTTTAGGTCTTTAAATATGGATACCAATAATGAACCTAGAGGGAGGACCAAACTAGCTTTTAATTATGAAAGATAATAGACAGCAATGGACAACGACCCACGGACAACGGTTCTAGCATTTTCTGGAGACATTAGGACTTCAATAGTGACCATATCACGTCGTCCAAGGCAATAGGAAAGGTTAACAAGTTGGTTTTCAAATGAACTGAATGAAATGCTCCATGACAGTGCTAAAGCCCCACACCTCTCAGCTGACTGGGATCTGAAGTCTTGCAGCATCCTCCACATTCACCTGACATTTCTCCTACAGATTATCATCTTTTCAAGCAGTTTGAACTTCATATCTGCAATAAAAGGTACACTTATAATGAAGCCATAATTCGTGTTTTTGACCACTAGACCCAAAGAACATTATAGAGATGGCATATTATCATTACAGGATCGTGGGAAAAGGGGTATTGCTTCAAATCGATCATAAAAAGATGAAATGCTTACCGTTTTTTGATGTTTATATCATATTTCATTTTACTATTTAAAAAAGCTATATTTCATATGTAACAACCTAATACATATAGGTGTCAATAACAGACAGCATCAGCGTCTTGCCATGGATCAATGGTTAGCAAGCTAGTCTCACATACTATCACTAATAGTTCGGTACTCATTGAGTCCTTGTGCCAGACAAAGTTAAGCTTAGTAAATAACTGGGACCTGCCTCGCAACAGAGAGACTTGCGTATTTTCCATCAGTGTCAAAGGTCGGGGTTCGAGTCCGGTTGAATGCCAAGATTCGGTACGCTGATTTTCAAAACTGACTGGTAAGACTGCCCAACATGGGAGATTGGAGCATCACAATCTTCCTACTGTCATTCCCCTTTGTAAAATGCTGAAATACCAATAAATTAATTTTATGGTAAAATAAATTGTACTTCTGAATTCCTCATGTCTGAAAAGTATGATTTAGCCCTTTAAAGTACTCAGATATGTTAATTGGGAGACGATATATGAAATTCTGTTTTTTTTGTGTGTGCTGGCGGCCATTCTGTTTTATACAAATGCGGTAGTTCTTCCCAACTTTCTTCTTGGGAACATCTTTTTTCTGAAAGAGGACATCCTGAGGAACATTTTGGCACCCTACTCAGAGGATCCGGGGGTGGGGGTAGCCCCCCGGATTTTAGCTAATATACCGGCTGTAATAAACGTGAAACAGTCTGTCACTGTAAGGGAATCGAGTTCAGTCTTCTTTCTTCCATTGAATATATATATATATATATATATGCATATATATATCCACCGCGGTTGTTATCAATTTGTATCTGTTGAGTATAAAAAGCGACAGCCGAAAACGTGTAGCTAAGTATGTAGCATTTCTCGAAGAAATTTCAATTACACAGACCGATTTCTATGGATTGTGGAATTAGTTCTTGACGGAAGTATATACATATATATATCGTTAGAAAGTTAATTTCCTCAGGTTTACAACAGTGTGTCTTGTTAATTTGAACTTTAGCTAATATGCCGACTGGCTCGGTAACGTCCCCTCTGATTGGTTACCCCAAGTCACACCAAGGCCTCGCAGCCGGTTCTCAAGATATTCAAAATCGCTGGATACTTTTCCGTAGATATATTTAATGCTCAACGTACTGAACCTTGCGTACTTTAAGATTGTAAGATTGACAAAGGGAGGGAACTGAACCAGTTTATGTCGTTGAAGACCAGAAGATTAAGAGGACACGATGGTGAGAGGACTTGGAAACTCGTGATTGCAATTTGATGGCGAAATAAAGATAGAGAAATTGACGAGGAATCGGACACCAGATAAGCAGTCATGTAAATTCGTAGGCATCTATATAAAGATAAGTAAATCTTCATGTATGTGTACGTAAGTGTAAATGTGTGTATATGTGTGCATTTGCCATGTGTGTGTATGCGTAGGTAAGTGCATATGTGGCATGTGTGTGCACGTGTGAATGAGAGTATGTAGCATGAGTGTGTATGTATGTATGCGTATGTGTGTATGTAGTATGTGTGTGCACGTGTGCAAGTATGTTGTGTGTAGCATGTGTGTTTATCTGTAGGTACGTGCATATGTGACATGTGTGTGCACGTGTGCATCTGAATTTATAGCACGTGTGTGTATGTATGCGGTATGTGAGAATGTAGTATGTGTGTATGTGAGTGTAGATGTGGCATGTGTGTATGATTGTGTTTGTGGTGTATATGTGTTTGTGGGGTGTACACTAGATAAGTAGTTATATAAATTCGTAGTCATCTATATAAAGATAAGTAAATTTGCATGTATGTGTGCGTAGGTGTAAATGTGTGTATATGTGTGCATTTCTCATGTGTGTGTATGTGCAAGTACGTGCATATGTGGCATGTGTATGCACGTGTGCAAGTATGTTGTACGTAGCATGTGTGTGTACGTGTGTGTATGTATGTGATATGTGTATGTAGTATGTGTGTATGTGAGTGCACATGTGGCATGTGTTTGTGGGGTGTACACTAGATGGGTAGTTATGTAAATTCGCTTGCATCTTTATGAAGATAAGCAAATTTGAATATGTGAACATGTGAGTTGGGTCAACTCATCAATCTGCCTGGATATATCTATTTATCGATTAGGGGGGGAAGGAAGGGAGAGTGGGAAGGAAGGGAAGGAGGGGAGGAATAGAGGAATGAAATGTGGGAGGAAGGAAGGGAGAGTGTGAGGAGGGAAAGAGGGGGTGGAAGGAAGGGAGGAAAGAAAGGTGGGAGGTAGGAAGGAAAAAGGAAGGATGGGAGAGTGGAATGAAGGAAGGAAGGAAAAGAGGAAGCGAAGAAGGAAGGAAGGGAGGGAGGAAGGAAGGTATGGCGAGTGGAAGGAAGAAATGAGGGACGGAGGAAGGAAAAAAGGAAGGAAGGGAGAGTGGAAGGAAGGGAAGGAGGGGGAGAGGAAAGAAAGGTGGGAAGAAGGAAGGGTGGAAGGATGGGAGTATGGAGAGAGGAGGGAAGAAGGTAAGGAAGGGAGGAAAAGAGGGAGGAAGGAAGGAAAAGGGGAGGAAGGAAAAAAGGAAGGAGGGAAGGGAGGAAAAAAGGAAGGGAGGGTGGATGGAAAAAGAAAAGAAGGGAAGAAGGAACGAGAGAATGAATGAATGAATGAATGAATGAAGGAAGGAGGGGAGACTGGAAAGAAAAGGAAAGAAGGAAGGAATGAAGGAAAAAAGGGTCAGGAGGGAAGGTTGATATTTATTTGATTGAAGGTGGTTCTGTTGAATATTGACCGGTTGCTATGCGACGTTGATAGTCAATGAGTATTTACCGATGACGTGATCTCAAGTGATTAGGATCATTAACGAGGGGAAGGAGGGGAGGGACGGTAGAGGAGGACAGAAAGGAAAGGGGAAAGAATGGAGGGACGAGATAGGGAGGGAGAAAGAAAGAGAATTAAGAGATAAAAAAGAGAGGACAAGAGAGACAGGTCTGGTTAGTCACTCAATAGAAACTCGTGACCAACGTCTTTTGGCAGCATGCCATGTTTGGGGTGATCAATTACAAAAATCGGAAAAAGGTGTGATCAATGAATAGGTTACTTCTCTTGCCTTTTGTTGGACAGTGATCTCTAAAATTACAGAGTGAATTTTTAAAAAAAAGTTTTTTCTAGACGTAATAAGGAGTAATGTTTAAAATTTCAGCCCTCTAGCACTATTGGTGCAGTCTGTAAACGTGATACATACATATCCATCCATCCAGCCATCCAGCCATCCATCCAGCCAGCCAGCCAGCCAGCCAGCCAACGGGACCAGCTTAAAAACTGAAGAAACCTATGTTGATAGTATGGGTGACAGTTTTGGTTGGCTGTTTCTGACAGAAGGGAGAAGATAGAAAGAAGAATGAATGAAAACAAGAACGAGAAAAGGTAGGAAGGAACGTTTGGCGAAAAAAGGAAGAAGAAAGAGATAAACAAAGGAGCTATTGGAAACAGGAGCAGAATGAAAGAGTGTCTGAAGGAAAGAGAAGAAGAAAAGAGAAGGAGAAGAAAAGAGAAGAGGGAAAGAGGAGAAGAAGGAAAGAGAAGAAGAAAATAGAAGTAGAAGGAAAGAGAAGAAGAAGAAAAGAGAAGAAGGACAGAGAAACAGGAAAGAAGTAAAGAAGGGAAGAGAAGCAGGAAAGAAAAGAAGGAAAGAGGAGAAGAAGGAAAGAGAAGAAGAAGGAAAGAGTGTCTGAAAGAAAGAAAGAAAGAAAGAAAGAAGAGAAGAAAGAAAGAGGGAAAAAAGGAAACTTTAAAAATGGTGGTGTATAGTATGAATAAATAGATGGAGGATACTGAAGTGACCTCTCCAGGGCACAAGTCTGGGCGAAGCGTATGGAGATCCTGGGATGCCCAGTCGACAGAATCCCCACTCGGCCTCGAAGATGTAGCCCAAAGAAAAGCTGAGCGATACGTTCGACATCAGTTTGGCTGCAGGAGCTGCCAGAAGGAATTCAAAGTTGACATCCAACCGTCTTAAGGGAGCTCCACTCTCTGGTTTGAAATCAGAGTTGTCCGTCTCCTAGACTGGGTGCCAACCATGGCTAGAGAATCCGGTCTGCACTACTATTTACCCATAGCTAGGTGGGAGGGGAAGAAGGTTTGAGTTGCCGCGAATGATAAATGCCCAGCGAACCATTTTTAAAAGTTGACATTTTCGTTATTTTTAGAGCTACAATGCTCATTTAAAAAAAATTATTTTGAAGCTTGAACACTCTGCGTTATGATTCATAGAGTGTTCAAGGTTAAAATAAAAACTGAGCATTGTAGTTATAAAAATAACGAAAATATCAACTTTAAAAATGGTTCGTTGGGCAGTTATCAGTCGCGGCAACTCATATAGATTCATACTTTTCCCAAGGGCATTAGTGCGAAGGGTGATGGACCGCTGGAAACAGCAATGGTCTGAATTACCACCCCGTCTGCACAAGTACATCACTGAGCCAACCAAATCTCCCCCTGGACACAACCTTCCGCGCAGAGCTTGGGTCAATCTGAATCGCGTATGATCTGGCTGAGCCAAAACGGGATCCTACCTGAACAAAGATTGGTGCTGAAATATCTAATTCCTTCGTATGCCGTACAAGGCAGGCTTTGTAACATTAACATTAACTTTGTAATATTCTGACCGGCTGTCGGGCTTTGAGGACCACGGGTGAAAATGCGCGCCTTAGGACCTTTTGACTCGAATATGGTGGTGAGCCGCATCGGTCCAATTGGATGTTTCGGTGGTAGACAAAAGGAAGAAGTGCAAAGTGAACGCAAACTACCTCAGCCGGAGTTCGAACTCGGCTCGCTGTGTTCATTCTCCGTCTTAAAGTAAAAAGGCATGATATACCGAAAATGCTGTTCATTATTTTCTATCTTTAATATTAGAATCAATAAACAAAAATACGCCAATTACTACAATGTAAGCTGGTGTGACATTTATCTGAGTACAATCAATTTTTAATGTAGTTAAGACTAAACTGAGTCAATCAAATCTCCCCCTGGACACAACCTCTCGCGCAAGAGCTTGGGTCAATTTGAACTACATACGATCTGGCTGCGCCAAAATGGGATCCTACCTAAACAAATATTGGTGCTGAAACATCCGATGCCTTTGTATGCGGTCCAAGGCAGACTTTGGAACATATTCTGACCCGCTGTCCGGCTCTGAGGCCCCTGGGTGAAATTGCACGCTTCAAGACTTTTGACTCAAATATTGTGAGCTGGCTGGCAGGTCTACACTTGTGGACCCGCATGGGTCCAATTGGATGTTTTGGTGGTGGACAAACGAAAGGTGTGCGAAATTAACGCTAACTGCCCCATCCGGAGTTTGAACTCGGCTCGCTGAGTCCATTTTCTGTCTTAAAGTAGAAAAGCATGATATACCGAAAATGCTGTTCATTATTTTTTATCTTTAATGTTAGAATCAATAAACAAAAATACGCCAATTCTGACAATGTACTACAATGTAAGCTGGTGTGACATTTATCTGAATACAATCAATTTTTAATGTAGTTAAGACTAAACGCTCTTACTGTCATCTAACGAAAAACACAGAACTAACATTTTGACCAACACGATATTATTGATCTGAAATCTTTGTATGGTATGAGATTATGTGATTTTAAATATTCAGCGGCTTTCTGTCAATTAATTCGCAGGAAGCATTATTTCGGTCTGATTTATATAGAATTTATTACGATAGTCAATTACAGTAATACCATCACTAATCCGGTTCCAGTTGGACCTGAGTAGTGCTGGATTAGTGAAAATGCCGAATCACAGAAGGATTACCTCTAAACAATAGCTCATCATACTTTAAAAAATCATGTAATTCAGTATAAGTTTGATAATAAGGAAATAGAAACATTCAATGATTTACTAGAGCGTTTAGATTGTCGTCAAGCCGAAGAGCCCACAAGCTTGACGACAGTTGGTCATAGGAACACACGTAACCACAACTTCAGCATATAGAAATACGCATCATCAAAAACATACACAACACCACGAAACGAAGATGCGTCGAGGCTGCGCTCATATCCGAATGCGAAACGATATCCCAAAGACCTGGACATTTTCAACTTGCAACGGCCCTAAATAAGCTTATTTCAAAGCAACACAACATCGAAATCAAAAACAATCACATACACACACGAGGAATTGGATAAAATACAGGTATGTATCATACGCACACACTGAAGACATACAGACACATATATTACACACGCATATACATACACTAGTATCCATATACAAACATACACACACCCACATATGTAAATAAGCATAAATATACCTAGCTGTATACACACACCGGAACATCTCCCATTATTCAATAGAAAAAAGACACACACATAGGCACACACAGAAACACACTGACTGGATATCACAGGCCATAGCAGCACATATATGTATCTGGACAGAGGGACAGAAATCACTCCCTACTCCCATTCACTTAATAGCTGATACACAGAACCACATAATCTAAACACCCCCACCTTTTCAGCTCGAAATACCACACAGAACTTTCAGCCAGGAACAAAAAAACAAACACCATTTTTCATTGCTTTCGACTATCCCCACATGGATGATTGCACTTTTCTGCAATGTTCAAACTTCTTCTGATGATGCGGTTCGCAGCGGCGAAATGTATAAAGCCTTATCTTCATGATAATACATATGTTTGAGACGTAACACGCTCTTCGCAATCTTTTATTTCCACATTGTCAAACTACATCTCCCATATATAAATATAT
>VCCN01006527.1:424622-431299 GCA_006491835.1 Architeuthis dux
GCCCTATATTTCACAAATAGTCTACAGGAATAAATAAAACAACAAATAAACATCAAAACAAGCACGAAAAAATGAAAGAAAACTACAATAAAAACGCCAATTGAATCCAATGTAAACAATCGATCGCCCATTGATTTATAAAAGTTCAATCAAGCAATGCCCCCCACCCCCGATTCCAAGGAAAGTACTTTAAAGGGACCACGGCGCCGTTGCTCTAGGTAAACTATTTATAATTAATATTAAATGGCTGGATAGTTTCCGGGCAGACCTCGTTTTTTTTTAATTATATAAAATTAATAATAATCTCAGAAAATCAATATAAAAGGCCAAGTTATCTGCTAAGAATTTCTCTGATCCGACAGAAAAAGGTTAAATTAACTACAGAGAAACAGAATTTCGACAACTGATTTTGAAAAAGTCACATAAAACCGGAATAGCCGAGTTTCTATTTGTTCCATGACGAGACTGTGATGAATAAGAGGCGAGAGATTTGCTTGTGGAAAGCTTTATTCAACTTACATGTGCTTACTCATACATGGAGTCTGAAGTGCCTTTCTTTATATATGTTGTAGGAGAGTTGTAATAAGGGGAAGTAATCACTTCCGTTTCCTTTGGTAACAAAGAGAGATCCTTCTGATTACTTCATTACCACACCCCATTAGATATCTTTTGAGAATTGATAATGTTTCGGCCTACCTAAAGATATACGGATATTAAGCCTATTAGTGTCCTTCAAAGCAAACTACCCTCCCCACTTGTAAAAAGCTTTATTCAACTTACATGTGCTTACTCATACATGGAGTCTGAAGTACCTATCTTTATATAGTTATAGTAGAGTTCTAATAAGGGGAAATACTCACTTTCTTTCCCTTTGGTACCAAAAGGTAGACCTTTTTGATTACTTTATTACAACAGAGACCCAAGCAGAATTTGATTCGGGGCCCCGCCAATGCCTGTTTGGGGTCCTCTGGTGGCCACGGGACGCTCTGGTGGTCACGGAGCCCGTAGCAGCCGCTCAATTCGCTTATGCGTTGGACCGGCTCTGCGAATAAACAAAACTGCAATAATCATCTCAGAAAATCAATCTAAAAGGCCAAGCTGATTATCCACTAAGCATTTTTCTGATGTTTATACTTGTGCAGTTGTAATGAATAAGAGACGAGAGATTTGCTTATGGAAAGCTTTATGCAACTTACATGTGCTTACTCATACATGGAGTCTGAAGTACCTTTCTTTATATAGTAGTAGGAGAGTTCTAATAAGGGGAAGTAATCACTTCCGTTTTCTTTGGTAACAAAGGGAGATCTTTCTGATTACTTTATTACCACACCCCTATTGATATCTTTTGAGAATTGATAATGTTTCGGCCTACCTAAAGATATACAGATATTAAGCCTATTAGTGTGCTTTAAAACAAACTACCGCCCACTTAGAATTGCAATCGCCCACTATGAATACCCCTTGCAATGAATAAGAGACAAGTTTTGCTTGTGGAAAGCTTTATTCAACTTACATGTGCTTACTCATACATGGAGTCTGAAGTACCTTTCTTTATATATGTAGTAGGAGAGTTCTAATAAGGGGAAATAATCACTTCCGTTTCCTTTGGTACCAAAAGGTAGACCTTTTTGACTACTTTATTAGCACAGAGACCTAAGCAGAATTTGATTCGGGGGCCCACCCTGCCTCTTTGCGGCCCTCTGGTGGCCACTGGGCCCTCTGCTGGCCACGGAGCCGCTCAATTCGCTTATGCGTTGGGCCGGCTCTGCGAATAAACAAAACTGCAATAATCATCTCAGAAAATCAATCTAAAAGGCCAAGCTGATTATCCACTAAGCATCTTTCTGATGTTTATACTTGTGCAGTTGTAATGAATAAGAGACGAGAGATTTGCTTATGGAAAGCTTTATGCAACTTACATGTGCTTACTCATACATGGAGTCTGAAATACCTTTCTTTATATAGTAGTAGGAGAGTTCTTATAAGGGGATGTAATCGCTTCCGTTTCCTTTGGTACCAAAAGGTAGACCTTTTTGATTACTGTATTACCACAGAGACCTAAGACTGGTTCGGGGGCCCACTTCTACCTCTTTGGGGCCCTCTGGTTGCCACGGAGCCGCTCAGTTCGTTTATGCGTTGGGCCGGCTCTGCGAATAAACAAAACTGCAATAATCATCTAAAAGACCAAGCTGATTATCCACTAAGCATTTTTCTGATCCGACAGCCGAAGGGTTTGAATTAACTGCAGAGAAACAGAATTTCGACAACTGATTTTGACAAACGTCACATAAAAGCGGAACCATTTGCTCCTTAATATAAAAAAATAAACACGGATTATAATTTGCAGAGAGCCTTACCGGTAATAAAGTAGGGGCAGAGATAATTATTAGGTTTGCAAGAAAATGCTGTCAAATGATAGCTCGATTTGAAAATCGTAAAAAATAAATTAAGACAGGCCTGGTTAGTCAATCAATAGAAACCGTCATGTAATCAATGCTTTTTGGCAGAATGGGGGTGATCAATTAAAAAAATTGGAAAACGGGGTTATCAATGAATAAATCACTTTTGTTGAACACTAAAAAGTCTGAATTTTCAGAAAACAAGCGTGAACGTTCGGACTGACACAAAGTAGGGACCAATTTAGCACAAAATTACGTTGCAAATTGAACCCTCTACTAAATTTATTTAGGGAGAAATTTTCAAAAAACAACAAAAAAGGTCACACAATAGAAACCGTCACTTAACCAATGTCTTTTGGCAGCATGGGGGTGATCAATTAAAAAATGAAAAAAAGGGGTGATCAATGAATATATCACTTTTGTTGAACACTAAGAAGTCCGAATTTTCAAAAAACAAGCGTGAACGTTACCGGGCACAAGATAAGCGACCAATTTAGCACAAAATTACATTGCAACTCGAACCCTCTACTAAATTTATTTAGGGAGAAATTAAAAAAAAAACAACAAAAAAAGGTCACTCAATAAAAACCGACACGTAACCAATGTCTTTTGGCAGAATGGGGGTGATCAATTAAAAAAATGAAAAAAGGGGTGATCAATGAATAAATTACTTTTGTTGAACACTAAGAAGTCAGAATTTTCTAAAAACAAGCATGAACGTAACCGGACACAAGATAAGCGACCAATTTAGCACAAAATTACATTGCAAATTGAACCTTCCACTATAAATTTATTTACGGAGAAATTTTCAAAAAAAATGTTTTCTGGACATAATAAGGTTTAAATTTTCAGCCCTCTATCACCATTGATGCAGCCTGTGCGCATGAGAATACATACATAGCCAGTCAGCCAGACCAAAACTGAAGAAACCCATGTTGACAGTTTTTGGTGACAGTTCTGGTTGACGGTTCCCTATGAAGAGAAAAGGAAATAGGAATTAATAATAAAAGAAAGTTTTAAGAATAAAATAAAAATCCATTCGTTTTATTAGAATTCCTGTCTTTCTTTCGCAATTTTTGTATTTGTCTTTTGTATTTGTCTTTTGTATTTGTCTTTCGTATTTGTCTTTCGTATTTGTCTTTCGTATTTCCCCAGCAAACAGGGGAGATAATTAACGAGCATTTGGTTAGGTAAATTTGTTTCGTTAAACAGAACTTTAAGAGGACGACATTTTGTTTTTGCTGAGTTTGAAATGGAGAAATGGTTTCAATTATATCCCACTTGGAATTTAACGGAGAAAGATTAATAAAGGGAAGAAAATAATTTAAGAAAAGGGAACAAAAAAGGGAGATAAACCATAAAAGCATTAAAAGGAAACAAAAAATCAATTGTAAAATTTAAGGTAAACATTAAAAGTAAAACGAAAAAAGAAAAAAGACCAATTGAAACAAAGAAAAAAGTGGAATATGGAAATAAAAGGTTAATACAAAATATAATAAAAATAACCAAGAAAGGTTTTCGTGAAAAAATGGAAATGACAAAGATATAAACAGATCTGGTTAGTCACTCAATAGAAACCGTCACGTAACCAACGTCTTTTGGCAGCATGCCGTGTTGGGGGTGATCAATTAATAATTTAGGAAAAGGGGTGATCAATGCATAAGTTACTTCTCTCACCTTTTGTTGGATCACTAAAAAGTCTGAGAATAATCAAGGAAATTTACCACGCAACCAATAAATGCAAAAATTATAAAGAATAACACCGATACGAACTAAGGGACCAACTTAGCATAAATGTACATTGCAAATTAAAAACCCCCACTTGTAAGCCCCCATCTTTAAAAAAAAAAAGAAGTTTTTTCTAAACACAATAAGGAGTAAATGTTTAAACTTTCAGCCCTCTAGCTCCATTGGTGCGGCCTGTACGCGTTCGAACTCCCATCACATACTGGAAGAAATCGCATAATAATCTAAGGCCCTCATCTGACTGGAATAGATAGACTGGTCTAGATAGAAACCGTCACGTGCCCAACCTCTTTTGGCAGCATGTTTGGGGTGATCAACAAAAAAATTGGAGAAAGGGGTGATCAATGAATAAGTTACGTCTGTTGGGCAGTGATCATTAAAAAAGTCCGAATTTCCAACAAAAAAAACACAATCATACTGCTGGATACAATTTAAGGGGTCAATTTAGAATAAATTTACATTGCAAATTGAACCGATACTCAAACCTATTTAAAAAAAAAATAATACGGAGTAAATGTCTAAATTGCCAGCCCTCTAAGCTCCATACATAGCAAGCCAGCCAGACCAACATAAAAACTGAAGACACCTATGCTGACATTTTTGGTGACAGTTTTGCTTGAAGATTTCTAATATAAATAAATAAATAAATAAATATTAGGTGCGTGCAAAAGCTTCCAGCGAAAAACCGGTTATCAACCGTGTATTCAGTTTTTGGTTTTCGAAAAAGAGTACGGAAACTTTTGCACATAATTTATAAATAAAAATGATATGAGTTGATGAATAATGAAATATAGCGAAATGATGAAAAGATATTTACCGGCTGTATTTTTAATATATTTTATTCTGTTTTTGTTTATGTAAATTGACCGCTATTTCAAATTATTAGACGACGACATGACTTGCACGGCGCAGCTGTGGTGCATTTTAATCTTGTTTATTTTTTGCACTCAAATATATGTGTACTGCATTGTCTACTATACATCTTTTAAAATCAGGTGTCACTTACACGTCCTACTTTAGAATTAACAAAAAACTGGAAAATTAAGTAAAATTATTGTCCTTCTTGGCAACTTTTTAGTTTAATTTGATTAAGTTTCATGGAGAAATAATATACTTGAAATAGGCTTTTTTTGACAGCAGTTAATTGTATCATTAAGCCAGCTTCAGTGTAGTTGGGCCGGGTTTAAACTAATAAGAAAAATGGTAGTTAAATTTGGTATGACCGATATCAGAGTTTTGAAGTGTTCACAACCAACTAAAACCAATTTAATGATCAGTATTTGGATAATGATATCCGACAGGATGATATTAATATGGAATTTTGTATTTTCGTTGTTACTTTGATGAAGCCTATAACCAGCGAAACATGTCAGTAAATTGATAATTTTTCAAACAATTTGTCTTTCCACATTGTCATTAATATCAACAGATTTAATGCAATACTATCAATTGGGAATCATATGTGGATATGTGTCTCTCTGAAACTGGGCCAAGAATTGAGTTGCTTGTTTGAAAGGCAAAAGAACTGGGGGAGAAGTTACGTGGGTGTGCAAGGTTTGTTAAATGTATGTAACTTGAATGCACTTGAAATAGGCTTTTTTGACAGCAGTTAATTGCGTCATTAAGCCAGCTTCAGTGTAATTGGGCTGGGTTTAAACCAAAAAGAAAAGTAGTAGTTCAATTTGGTATGTCCGATATCAGAATAAAGATTATTAAAAAAAATATTGATATTCTCGGTCGTGACCGTCTTTATACTTAGGCTGTTCCATGCGTTTGCCACTCTTGACGAGAGGAAATATTTTCTAACACCAGTGGAGGTCTGAATTTGTAGTTTATGGCTGTGTCCTCTGCTTTTATTGCAGATAGAAGAAGTCAGCATTTTCTTATCAGGGCATTTTATAAGTCTTGTGGATCTCTTTTAGAAGTCTACTGGGCCTTATGTATCACAAAAAATATAACACCTCTTCCAGAGACATCTTTTGTGGAAGATGTCGACCTTTTTCATGTCTTTCTTCGGAACTCTCCATCCTTCAGAGCCACACAGAAGGACGGCCTAAACATTGCTGTTATAAAGCCTAATCTTAGTTTTATACTTGAATATATTTGAAATAGGCTGTTTTTGCCAGCAGTTAAATGCGTCATTAAGCCAGCTTCAGTGTAGTTGGGCTGGGTTTAAACTAATAAGAAAAATGGTAGTTAAATTTGGTATGTCCGATATCAGAATAAAGAGTATTTTGTTAAATATTGATATTTTCGGAAGTGACTGTCTTTTCACTTAGGCTGTTCCATGCGTTTGATACTCTTGCCGAGAGGAAATGTTTTCTAACACCAGTGGATGTCTGGATTTGTAGTTTATGGCTGTGTCCTCTGGTTTTACTGCAGAGGGATGAAGTCAGCATTTTCTTATCAGGCCATTATAAGCAATGAACGTCAGTATCCACTCTGAATATGTTATTCCGGATTCTATAGACATCCAATACGTCAGCACGCTTTCTTCTGTATTCCAGGGACTCTAGATTAAGTTGTTTTAAT
>VCCN01006528.1:219753-230112 GCA_006491835.1 Architeuthis dux
TATGTGTGTGTGTGTGTAAATACGAAAACTAAAAAAGTAAATTGGGGAAAACTAAAAACTAAAATGAAACAGCCCGAAACAGTCTATCAACGGAAAAAGTTGAATGAAAAGAATAATAGGAAAAAAAGATCAGACAATGGAAAATAGATATTATTGTTTTTCTCTGTTTATTTTTCTTTTCCTTTTTCTAGTTTGCACTACCGAAAAAGATCAGTTGCGTTCACAACAAAATCAAAAAATATAAATACATGAATAGAATACAAACTAAATGCGTTCAATACTTAGTATAAAAATGTCTCTTCTTAAAATCACAAAAAGCAACGTCAACATGATGAAGAGATGTGCACACTATGCAAAGGAATCTGTAATGCAAATATTTGACCAACGAATTATACATGAAGCAAATAAAGAAAGTAAACTAATAAAAGTTAGACGGCCTTTCTTGCGTGATTTTAATAGTATTCATGAGAGGAAATGCTTAAAATGAATGGCAACATGTCAGTCCGAAAGAAGAACTGAAGAGAAGAGGAGACAACAGACTAAAACACGATTGGCTGGCGTTAAATAACGTCAGTTTCTTTTACATTGTAAAATTGAAGATAGCTCTATTGACAGGAGTTGATTCAGGAGCGTAGCGTTTATTTATTTATGCCAGCGTAAATAAACTAACTAATCATTTTTAAGACTTCGTGATTATTTGATACTAAACGTTTCTCTCATTCTTCCTTCCTTTCTGTGAAAGAGACAAGTGAGCACATTATGTAATGTGATGTAAAGATTTACATCCGGGTGTGCGATACTCGACTCTGTGAGCCCCGTATGATGTGATCCGTAGCATCCCGGTGCACGACTGGTTCCCGTCCTGATAAAGAGGCCGTTGTGTGTGAAAGAAATCATAAGGATTATCTGCTGGATACAGTAGCAGAAACACGTTATTGTTGCTGCGCCTGTTCCCTCGCTTGTTCCCGCACCTTACTCTTTGCTGCATGTATTAAACGTTTCAGCCAATATGTTCTTCAGCCTTCTTGAATATTATGTTGAATCTATCAGGTTTCCGTTTTATTTCCTCCTCCTAAAACGAATTCAGATGCGTTACAGGTTTCTTCTGTTATCCAAAAGTAGAGTGTTACAGAGTGAGCTAAACAACAAAGTGAAGATATCAATCCAAATAATTCATCGAATAATCACAACATCTCAACTATGCACTGTAGGTAACAGCAGGAAGGTCAGAGAGCTCACTGTTCAAGAGTAATGATCGAAAGAAAACAATAATGATCATTTCCCCTCTGAACATCAAATAACACATATAGACGTTTTATAAACATTGTTGAACCATTAGTATGTTTCATCTTACGTTCTCTAAAGACTCGCTTCTATTTACTCTTCCACAAAGAATATCAGATGCGGTGTACAACTAATAAGCAGACTGGAGATCAAAACGGAATGATCTAAACAGCAAAGTGAAGGTCGTAATCCGAATAATTCATCGAATAAGTATAACATATCACCTATGAGGCTGCAGGTAAGAGTAGGAGGGCCAGATAGCTCACTGGCCAATATTAATGATCGAAACAACAACAATAAGGATAATTCCCCCTCGGAACATCAAATACATGTATACTAAAAGATTTTGAATCATTAAATGTATATGACAGGTTGTTACCTCCACTCCAAACTGGTTTCCCTCCATTTCTTTAATCTGTCGTGTGCAAAACTAATCGGAAGGGACAAGTTTTCTCGATTGATCAAATACACTTCGAAATGTTAGAACGACGCATCTCACTTTCTTAGCTGCTTTGTCCCAAACACTGACAACCCACATCTGGTTTTAGACTTCATTAGATTATACTTTATTTTGCCACTAGCAGATATACTGTCTTGGTTCTTGAAGAATCTCAGGAAAAAACACGACCTCGCTTCTAGATAAAGGGAGATAACTCTCGGGTAACAGAGTACGACATGTGCAACTGAGCATCTCTGATTTGTAGAAACGTTCTCAGTTTGTCTGAAAACTTACGCGTTTATTCGATTCTTTACGGCGAACAAAACCTTAGTGGGGCCGCTTAGCTAAATAAATGTGCATTTTGTGATAAAGGCATATACTTCGTTACACTTCTAGCCAAGGCATTACAAAATAAAAATAAAAGGTATGATTTGACACCGAGACTAGTCTACGCAACTTTATTGCAATTACAGTTTTCATACCAGCCATCTTGAATTTTCAATGACGTTCATGTATTATCCAAATGACTATACTTGACAACTATGTATGGTACAACATTCGGCTAAATATGTCCTCAATATCATATTATCTCCATCGCTGATAAGAAAATTGGATTTTAAAATGGCTCCTATGGGCGATATATGTACAAAATGTACCAGATTATATGCTTTTATCACAAAATACACAATTGGCTTGACATGTTTGCTAATTTGCTTGATGTCTGGAATGGGTGGGATTTGATTACATCGGGTTGAGAATAATCTAATGGGCTGAGGAAGTGGTGTGGAAAGAGACAGCAACAAATGAAATGAAATATAGAAATAAGGAATGAAACGCAAAACGAAAGAAGGAAAGGAAGGAATCAAGAAAATAAAAGAAAGAAAGAACAGAAAGCAAGCAGACAGAAAGAAAGAAAGAAAGAAAGAACGAAAGATAAAAGGCAAGCAGACCTAAAGAAAGAAAGAAAGAGAGAAAGAGAGAACGAACGATAAAAGGAAAGAAAGAAAGATGGAGAGAAGAAAATTAAAAGTAAAAATAAAATGAAGATGAGTAGACGGCAAGAGTGAAAGAAATATCAGCAGTAGAAAAATGAGACGTTGAAAGAAATGGAGGGGGGAATACGTGAAAGAGTGCAAATTTAAGGTGGAGTTCACGAAGGGGGACGAAGAAAACTGAGAAGAAAAAACATCTAAAACGAGAAGAGGAAGGACAAAGTAGATATAATAGAGAATAGGGCTGAGAAAAGAAAAGGAAGTAATATTTAATTAGGGAAGTTAAAGAAGATAACAAGAGGAAAAGAAGATCGAAAAGAAGCACAAAGAAAACTAGGAAGCACTCAGAGAGCGAATACCTCAGTCAGAACTATACACTAAATACACACAAAAAAGTCTGATTAGTCATTCAATAGAAACTGTCAGGCGACTAATGTCTTCTTGCCGCATGCCGTGGTTGCGGCGATCAATTAAAAAAATCAGTAAAAAAAGGTTGATCAATTGAAAGAATTGGAAAAAGTGATGCTCAATGAATAAGTTACTTCACTTACCTTCTGTTGGGTATGTAGCAGAGTGGTCTGGTAGGGGGATAGGTAATAGGGATAAAGCCTTTCTGCGTAATAGTACAAAACAAGGAAAAGCGATTAGAGAATATGTTGGTTGGAACATCTCCCTGGAATGTAGGTCAACCTGGGGTGGCAGAGCTTTGACAACGTGCTGAGTGGAAGCAAAGGGAAACATTTGAATTTTTGAGGGACTTCAGTTGAGAGTTATCAGCTGACCGCGAGGGTGTAAGGTCTTGGACCATGCGACTGCTACCAATAGGAGTGACGGTTGACGAGGGGGCGGGGCGATGAAGAGAGAACACAGGAGAAGGAAGAACAAGAGGGTAAAGGGTAGATGTAGCAAACAGTAATTCGCTTTGTTGTCTTCGCATTTTCATCGGGCAGTTCATAAAACTGCAAATAAATGGAATTCATATATCACCTATTTTTCGTATTGTCTCGCTATATCGTCAGGTACCGGAGCTTACACTACAGTATTTTGATTGTGCACCATACGGGTGCATTGTTACAGGCTGTGATCACTAAACAAGTCCAAATTTTTAAAAAAACAAGCGTAAATGCTGTCGGACACAAACCGAGCGACCAATTGATCATAGACTTACATTGAAAATTGAGCCCCAACTAAAAACTTATTCAGGTCGTTTTTTTCTGAATATAATACAAGTAAATGTTTAAATTGTAAGTTCATTGGTGATGCCTATATGCCTGATACATATGTACATACATACATACATACATACATACATACATAGCCAGCTAGCCAGCACAACTTTAAACCTGGAAAAACTTGACAGTTTTGGTTGACGGTTTCTAATATCTATTAATTCCTGGAATCGCCCCGAAATTCCACCAATTCTTCCTTAACCCATGTCCCCCACACCAATGGAGTAAATGATTCAAAATGATAGACAGAAAGACGCGAGTAGAAACAGAAATAATTTGCAAAAGGAAGGCAGTAAATGATGATTACGAAACCGTAAATGACCAAATAAAATCGATTCCAGATGGACACACAATGGAAGACAAGAATTAACACAAATACATCAAAGCTTCCCCTCTCTAATCTTATTCATCAGCGCAACGTGTCAGCCCAATGAAATTATCCTATTGATAGAGCATTAACAACGGTAGAGTTCCAGGAGGGTGGATTTATTCCAATTTCATCCTGTCTCCAAAGTCGGGTTTTAGGAAGATATCGCTAAAGCTTCTTTAACTTCTTCATTTTTTAACTTCTTCTGCAATGATTAGTTTCTGGTACTTGAGAAGAGAACGACGCTTGGCGTATATTCAAAATGATGCAGGAGACACCTATACTCTAGAAGCTGGGTTAGGTTCCTTATGCATCTCTGAGTTAACTAAGTTTGACTTCACATTTCGTTAATACATGGTCTAAAGATCATAAAAACAGTAGATTTCACTTTCTGGTTAGTGGTCGTGTTCCGCCATCTTAGCCGTTTTGTATCCGTTTTGGGTTCCAGGCGATGGTCAGTATGAAACAATCTTCAACAAATATGTTCATATTGTATATCGTTGGATAGCAAATGTTATAGCGAGGAACGTTTACGAAATAACCATATGACTCAGATCAAGTCCTTACGAGCTATTTACAATCAAATGTCACAACCATTATCCATTTCACATGACTATATCAACTTGATTCCCGGCCCCATGTTAGTCTTCAACAATCACAAATTTAGATCGTTCTGTCGAGAAAGGCGTATTTTCAAATTATGCACGTTAGCTGATGGTGGAAACTAACGACAAATACCCTAATAGTTATCTATTGGAGATTATTGTTGGAATAACTAGATGGACAATTCGAGTATCGTTTTCTGCTGCTAATTCCAAGAAGTATACAAAACCGAAGGTGGGAAAAGGAGTGAGGCACTTTTGTTGCGTATGTCATCCGAGTGCGGAACTATCGATGTCAATGCAAAATACACATTACAAAAAGCAACGGATATGTTTACGAGTCAAACATTGTCTTTTTCATTGAAAATATTTTCCAGATTTCCAGATAACAAGATTCTATTGACAGCTGAGGAGAACCCTTTCTTCATTTAATTGAATTCGATGACTTCCGTTCAAAGTCGATTTCGTTTCACATTTGCTTTAAAACAAAATTGAATATATTCATGAAAAACTCTAAAGCGCTAAGGAGAATGCGTGTCAGCATATTAACTCACCAGTTAGGAACTGTATACATTGTTTTTCTCTTGGTTATATTTCACTTGCGTTTATCCTAATTACATTGAAAACTGTTTCAGTATATTGTATTAGATCCAAATATTTTCATTTTGCTGCCAATATTTCACTTTCCCATCAGTTGTGTTGGAATAATTGGTTGTTCTTTTTATCAACGCGTCCTTGTGTTATGATATGTGTTTCCGGACTAACCGACACCTGGACGGATGTGAAAGTGAAAGCAGGATATCGACTGAAGTTGCAGGTGTTTCAACGTGGGCCTAACGGCAAGATGTGGGTACCGGTGATTGACACCGTGATTGACACCACGTAGGCGTTAGAGAAACTATAAAGCAGACCCGAACAGAGCAGACCAGGAGCGGACAGAAATATCGACACTCAAAGAAGAGACAGACATCAGCGCAGCCGAAAGGCAGAAGGCAGTTTTCCCTGTTGGGGACAGACTGACGTTTCTCCTTATCTGTCTCTCCCACTCTTCACTCTCCGGCCGACAAAGATGTATGTTGTGTAATAGAAATATGTCCAGAGATTTTTATAAGCAAGTCTTCGAGTTTCCTTTCTATCCAAGTCCAGGACACCCCACTATACAATACATGACTTAAAATAAAACTTTACAAACGAACGTGGAATTTCCCCTCGGAATTTGTTAACGTAAAGCATGATATCACCTTTCGAAGAATTTGTATTGGAAAACAAAAAAAATACTTTTCTGCAATGTTTTCTGAAATGATGTTTGCCTGGAGTTTAGCTTCTATATTGCAACGACATAAAGCAAGTCCGTAAGGAATTGAATGACTGACGGTGCATCCCTTGACCCCGAGAGGTCTGGCTATTACTACCTGTGATCTACCAATTAAGCTATCACAGCATTTCTGGTTTTCAGATGATCAAATCTAAATGTTTTCTGTTTTCGCTTTGTGATTGTTTTTACTTATTCTAGTTGTATTAGTAGTAATGATATTATCTTGATTTAATTTTAATTAGATTAAGGATTGTCAATCATTATTAATTTTGACAATTATTTTTTTCAGCTTAATTTTAGTTGCAACTACTCGGGCCGTCAGTCTACGGCAGGGATTAAACAACACAGAAAATAGAAATATAAATGGTTGACAATGCTAAGCTTTCTTTCATTCTAAGTGTATTTGCTTCGTATCGCATCTACTCAGACCGTTTACGAAAGTTAGTAAACGGCTTAGATCGGTTTAAAATGGTTAACAATGCTACATCTGAAAACATCAAGTCAAGATGGCAGTTCAACCCTGGCTCGATCGTTGCAGAACACGTTTAAAACAACATTTGAGTCACTGCCTTTTCTCCAGGGCTTGATACTTCTATACAAGAACATTGATTTTCTGTTATTTTGGCTGTTTTGTAAGAAGATAACCTTTAATCTTTCCTCGTCTTTTTTTGGAATCGTTATAATGATTAGTGTTGGCGTCTTTCCAAACTCTTTTTTGCTTCCGTTTTTTTTCTTTCTGAAAAAGGAAATTGGAAACGTAGCTAACGCTCAATGTTTGATAAATACTTAGACATTCCAATGACTTACTTAAGGGCATTCGAGATAAATTAGTGCCATGGGAGTATTATCTCTGTTCGATGGTGAAGGCTTCCTTCAAGATAACTGCGCTTTCTTGGCTTTACAGATATCAATTCGAACCGGCATCATTCGGGAAATAAGGTGGGAAGACCAGACGTGTAAAATGGTTATGTAAACATTCCTCCCGTTGGATCACAGCCAAGGCCTAGAATAAAAATGATGAATGGAAGGAATTACTGGAAGCGTCACAAGACCCACTCAAGTGACATTTGCTTATACATTCTTGATAACAAGTCTAAACTTTGACAGAAAGCCAAGTGCGTTTGCAAAGATGTTAATTAACGAAATGCACTTTAAGGCGGATTTCACTTCAAGAGGAAAGTGGAAAACACTTGTCCGGTTTTTACTAGTTTTAACACACATATTACGGGCATTGTGTAGATACAGCTCTATAAAGATTTATTATATAAGTCATGCAGGAATATAAATGAAATGTGTGGATTCTTGCTGTCACTTGATCGCACTAAAGAAACCCAGAATATCTCTGCCGTGAAGATACAAACGGGAAGACGAGGAAGAAGGACACATTCAAGAATGTTAATGTCTGCTTTGAGAAGACTTGCTGTCACTCGATTTCCAGTGATGATAACCAGGAATCTACTGTGATAATCCACATGATATAGATAGATGAACATGACAAGTTCTCGAAGATCGTGCAAAATCCAGAAAAGCAATGAAATTAGTCAGATAATAGCAACCGATTGAAGACGGCGCAGGAATATGGAAGACACTTGCTGTCACTTGATCCTTCTTAAGCTCCATTGATACAAATGTTGTTAAAATAGATTTTAAAAATCGCTCAGCCTAATTTTCTAGGCAATCGGCAATGAGCTATACTGAAAATGTTTCTCTTGGTTTAAAATAATTGAATACTGTTGCCTGAAAATTAAAATAAAAGGGGTATTCATTTTCCCCGACAGTCAGTGTATCATTCAAACTATTATTTTACTGAAGGTCTGTAGAATGAAGAATAAAAGTGGGATTTATTATAATATAATGGCGAGTACAGGTGACTTAATTAGGTTAATTTATTGTCTATAATAAGGAAAGGAAATTAGTAATTCACTTTTATTCGTCGATACTTCATTTAAGCTTGTAATGAGACTAACAACCCCATAGTTCCTTTCCGGTCCAAAAAAGTAAACAGGCTCTGCATGTGAGTGAGGAAAAAGAACGGGAGAGAGATGGAGTATCAAATTGACGCAACATTAGATTAGTCTGGTTATCTTCCTAGGGATTTTGCGATCGGACGCCAATTATTAAATTATGATATTATGTGTGACAATTCAAACACATTAAGGATGTTGACGTATTGGTTGATCAAAGACGGAGAGTTATCGAGAAAGTAAAATTAACGGAAGTGAAAAAGGAAAGAAAGGAATAAAGAAAGAATGAAGCGATATAAAGTATAAATGTAGCTATCGTCGGGGGTCAGACAGAGAAAGAATTAGCGGCGGCACATGGGTTAGGATCGCGTGTCTCCGGCACGCCCGTGTGTGCTTAATTAGGCATAGTTAAGTAGACCTAGGTGTTTCTCTTAGCCTTTCTCTCTCTCCGTACACACTTTGTCAGTTGAACATTCTTTTTTCCCCTTGGAGACGAATTGTAAACGATGTTGTCTTTTGAAAACTGCTATATGTTGCGGCTGAACATATGTGTAATGTTTTTTTACGACGAGAACACTGAAGTGAATAAAAGCAAATAACTTGGACTTTAAACACGAGATTCGGTTCATCCATCGCTCACACGCTTCATTCTTTTGGGCATCTGGTAATTATATGTATGCATGTTAATAACACTTTTTCCGGATTGAGTCGATTTCAAGGTTGAGCGCTATCGATGGTCGAGCAATGTGTGTAGCATAGTTGTGCATGTGCGCAGGTGTGGGGGACAGACGACAACGGAAATAAATATACAACATGCTCGTTCAAAAGTGGTTGAATTGATAAACATGAAAAGATGGTACACACGAAGGAGAAGAACAATAAGGCATACCCTTTTGGTGTTGGCGTCTTTTCTGTTGTGCATGACTCAGTCGAAGACAAACATTTCTGTGGAAAAAATAATCCTTTATTTACTTCGCGTGTCGCGTGGACAATATGGCTTCGCTTTCTGCAGTCAACGTGTATATCCCTCTCTCATTGTCTCCCTACTCACCAACAACACATGGTTGGATGCTGGCTAAAGATACACGTTTCTCGCTAATGCATTTACGTTCCACATCCCACTCTCCTCAACTTAGTTACATGTCAATTAGCCTCGGTCGGGCGAAGCTCCGGACAGGACAGCCGCGAAGAAAAAGGAATGTTGCTCCTTCAAATCTAAATGTTCAACTACCCACGATTTGAAATTAAAAACATATAATCTTATTAGCCGACACAACTGCTGTGATTGGCTCCACCATATCACGTGACACCCTAGTGTGTTTTTCCCAGCCCAAAAATATCATTCATCAAATGGTACCCTAACTCACAAATGACAGCAGTACTGGATACAAAGCCCAGACTGTTTGCCTCTTTTTGTCTAGATAAAATGACTAAATGCCCAGTCCAATTATTATCTATGTTTTGCTGTCGCGCAGCCAGCGTGGGAATATCCTGACACAGTAGAATCAAAATTCGCCATACAAAGATACACACATGTGTATATAAACACACACACACACACACACACACTATATATATATATATATATATGTCAAAACTCACTAACTGTCTCTCTCTACCATATTGTAACAATAAAAAAGATGTCCAGATGGTACGTACGCAATTACAGAAATTATCATTATTAGCGCCATTGATATAATTCAGCATTTAGTATGTGTGATGAATGTGTTTAATTAACTATCAGTTAATAACTCTTATGATTATTAAAACGTAGGTTTACATTCACTCCTTTACTATACCTAAAATGATGGTTTCTTGTTTCTGTTTTCTCTTTTAAGAAACCTCTCCATGTTTTTCCAATCGTTTTCAAATGTAAAATTAGTTGTTATCTTTTGTATTGTTTACTTAAAATGTTAATCTTCTTTACTCGTAGAATGTATATGTTCTTTTATTTCAATTTCTGTTATGTTATCTTCTTCCTTGTTCCTTCAATGATTCATTCATATTGTTTTTATTTATCTTTTTCCTCATGTAATTCTCTTTCTTCCCTTTAATCTTATTTATGTTATCATTTTTCGCTCACATACTTCTTTCGGTTACGTTTACTTTAAGCTGTTACATCATTTATATTATCATGTATATTACGGCTCTACCCCAGGTATTGAGC
>VCCN01006528.1:303015-322072 GCA_006491835.1 Architeuthis dux
CTGCTGCTGATGATGATGATGATGCTCTGCAGTTAACCGTCTCCGAACTAGCATGCATACAGCATTTATTGACTAATGCTGCTCACTATTTTGTTTTCGGGAGTGATTTCAACACGAATCACGCATCCCTGGGATCCTGTCCGACATGGACACAACTCGTATTCATACGGAATTTATTGACTAATGCATCCCATTCTTTTGTTTCTATTTCTATTGGCTGACAGTGCGGTGTGAGACGACCACCTGGTGGCAAGAGACCGACTTCTTGTCACCAATGCTTTTTTCCACTCTGTATCGCTGTAACTTATATTTTTTGTCTTATTAGATACATCAACTATACCACATGCCTTTTATAATATCAGGATTAATTACACATATGACACCAGTAATATAACATGCGTCCAAAGCAAAGCGCTATGGCGTATTAGTGAGCGAATGAGGCATCTAAATATCTACTTTCGAAGAGATCTTCATTCTGACATTGTCGTCCAAAGTCCAACCGTCAGGTATATGAAATCTGTGACAACGTTAGCACAAGTAAACCCAGAGAGGCGGTCCCCACTAGCCAGGAGTTTACATAGAGATCTTGTAAGTAATGTTTATTGACAGACAATATTTGTCTATCCTCGATTATGTTTTCTTTAGACATCTTCAAATAAAAACCTATCTGACTGTATTATGTTTCAGACCATGAGAATTGGCCTTGAACCAAACTAAACTAAGCGTACGCTATATGACTAGTACAGACTAATTATTCCTGTACGTATCTATATCCACCAAATTATATTAAACAACTACAAACTGTTAACAAACATTTACTCTCTACAGGGGAGATGTAGCCATCTCTGGGAGTTGCTCGCTTGACGCATTTAACTACACTTTAATTACGGTCGGCTAGACCATTGCCTCATCCACATGTTTTAATCGTTAAACAAAAGTCTTCAACCAGCGTTTTGTTTGTGTATTCTTTCTGTTCAATATCTCAAATTCCTTTTCTGCATTTTGAATTCCAATAATAGAATGTGTTTAACTTTCTGCTGTTAACCCAAACATCCAAAAAAGACCCTGACATACATCCTAACTGTTTGGGACCTTGATTCCTGACGGCCATGACATTCCAACATTCCACTCTAGGTTTGACACTTTAGAACAGTATTCTCTCGAAGCCAGCCCCTTTTTGTAAACAATAATATAGTTATGATATACTGGCATTTCCGGACAAACACCTGGACGGACGGAAGTGGAAGTGACCCTAGGGACCACATATGTGTGGGCGTCCGAAAACAGGATATTGACTAAAGTTGCAGGTGTTTCAGCGTGGGCCTAACGGCAGGAACTCAAAACGACATGAAATTGGATTCAAACACAGCAGGTGTCGGGTCAAAGTCAAAGTAAAACAGGATGTTGACAGAACCCCAGAGTTCGCGGGTGACGAAATCCGAAAATAACACACCAGGCGTGGATATGTCGAAGCCATACATGGAACGGACGGTGTGGTCGAAAACAGACAGAGCCGACCCGAGAAAGCACGAGTTTCAGACGGAGTTTTCTCTGTTAGCTCCGGACTGTGTGCCCCGCATCATCTCTCGTTATCTCTCGCCGACTCTGCGCATTTCACCAGTGGTGTATGTAAATTTACTAACTAATTAGATTATCGAGTATGACGAAACATTCTCGTTCAAAACTTTACGGACACAGAAATGGCTTCTTGGAATGAATTGCTTTCAGAGCTCAAATACCACTACCATTAGCCCAGTATGGTGTTCTATGCTAAAGTGTGAGGACGCCAGATCTCCACGCAGACTCTGCCGGATCTTGGAGCCTGGTGGTTCCTGTCTGATGCAGATATCCCTCGTTTAACCAACGCGCACACACACATACACACACACACGTGCACACGTACGCACGCACACGAGACGCCCATAGCTGGCATATTCAAAGGACACGTATCTCATATTCGGTAATATGATGTGATTAAAGGAAGACACGTGACCAAGTGAATACATGTCACAACTCACGTGGCCAACTAAGTGTACGTCATGTGCTGATGCTGATTAATCAGGAAACGCATATATAAAACGACCATATGCATTGGCCACAGTATTCAGCCCTTCGGAGGTAGCCAAATGATTTGTAATCAAGAGACATTGGTCTTTTTTCTATCTCTCTTCATTATATGTCGTTACAAAGCAAATTATATCATCTACAAACATTCTACTAATACCACTATGACAGAAGATCACTTGCCGTTGCACAAACTTTCTGTATAGCATGTCAATAGTATAATAGGTCAACGTATATTTATTCAGTTGTTAAGTGAGTCTTGCTGGCTGGCTGTCTATGTATGCGTCAAGCGTACAGGCCGCACCAATGAAGCTAATGGGCCGAAAATCTCAACATTTGCTCATTATTATGTCTTGAAAACAGGTTGTTTTTTTAAAAATAAATTAGCTGCCCAAATATGTTTTTGTGGGTATATGCTAAATTGGCCCCTTAGTTTGCGTCCGACAGCGTTCTCGCTTGTTTTTTTAATCTTCTGTCTTTTTGGTGATCCAACAAAAGGTGAGAGTAGTAACTTATTCATTGATCACCTCTTTTTCAATTTTTAATTGATCATCCCCAACATGACATGCTGCCAAAAGATGATGGTCATGTGACGGTTTCTATTGAGTGACTAACCAGACCAGTTTTTATTTAAGTTTACTAGTTTAATGTTTTTTTTGGTTTTTTCTACAATAGGTATCGGCCTTGATGATATACGAATTCAGGTCCGAAAACAGTACGAAGGCGGATATTGAACATGCAATATATATATATATAAAGCAAAAGTACGAGGGCATAATTGGGTTTGAATTCGACGTTCCCTGTGGAAATACCATGAAAATGAATTTTCCAGGTCAGGGGTTTCATTGCAAAGCAGGCTTAGGAATTATCATGCTCAGGAATAAAGCATATTGCAGTAAGTAACATTTATAAATATTTTCTAAAATTATGAAGTCATCCATAGTCTGTTCAACCCGTCCAGCATCCTCATCTTTCTTCTTTGTATCACTATTTTATATTGAATAGTTCTTGCATAAGGTGCAGGAATCTGCGAACATGAGCCGAACAAAACTCTACATCACTAAACGCAATCTAAGATTCAGTGCTATTCTCAGTCTGTTTCCCTTCTGACTTGAAGAAAGATACTGTGTTCAGAACCTTTTGACACAGAGGAGAATTAACCAGAGGAATCAAAGTCGGTTATTATATATTGCAGCGGCGTAAACTTTTCCTGTTTGTCTGGAAGGCGTAAACTATTTTTCAGTGGTGAAACTACCATCATAATACTTTACATGTTTTGCTTTCATTTGTTCCATAATTTACATGTATAACTTTAACCGTAACCCGAACACTAAACCTACCCCTAACATTAACTCCAAACACTAAACTCTACTTATATCCTTTGTAGTTAAATTTAATAAAATACATTTTTAACATTCAAAACCCCATGTTCCTGGCCGAATAACATTTTATTCAATGTTGTATTCCTCTTTTTAATAACTAAGGCTTCCATGATTATTAGTGTGTTTTGCAATTAATCCTGCATAATATATGGCTACACGTATCTTATGGGTTTTCAAGGTCATATGCGTCCTATGGCGATTTGGTCCGATAGGTGGCAAGTTAGGTGTCTGGATAAATATTGGTCAAACTTTTGCTGATGATTATATGTCCCATGTGAAAAAACAGAAATATATGTCCTGTATGTCCATGACATTTCCATTCTAGCTAGAAACCTAAAACAATTAGAAAACCGTAAAACGGCTTTCGAACAAAATTCCGTGCTTAATTTCATCTACGAATTAAATAACAACAACAAAACACCATTTCTAGATGTTCTAGTTGACTCCAATAACAATATCTTCACTACCTCCCTATATAAGAAACCCACAAGCCTGTCATCTGGATTAAAACAGCGAATGCCCGCACATATACAAAATAGCAGTCATTACAATTTTATTAACAGAGCACATTCAATCTCCACTCACCTCAACATTATTCGACAAAGAACTTTCAAACATCAAACACACATTAATAAATAACGCCTTTCCCAACTATATTGTTGACAAATAAATTGAATGCAAACCCCCCAAAATCGAATAATACAACGATGCACCTCTCCCGTTGAACCCGAAAAAAGTTTAAAATTAATAATCTACTATAACAAATCTAAAACTGCTAATCACATTATTAGTAACAGTCTCGATAAAAACCCTTCAGTTAGTCTGATCAACGTAGTTTATGAGTTCACCCTCCCTTTAGGGGACTGTATCAAAAACAACTTCTAAATGCCTGGGTTTGACACACAACTACCATCATATCCACACACCTAACGTGCCACCTAATTAGAAAAGTCCCCCAAACTAATGATAATCAAAACAGTTGGTATATCAACATTCCAACCATTGTATTTTCCAAATACATGTTCTACTACAACACAGTATATTACTGTCAAACATACATCCAGTGCAATTAACTATAATGCTAATTGGTAATATAAAGCATTTTAATATAACTACACCAATCATTAATTGTAAAATTTAATATGATTCATGTTTTTATTGGTTTATTTTGCTTCTCATGACAACACTCAACAGATGGTGTTATATTCTAATAACAAAGAAAATAACATTGGACGAGTTTTGAACCTGCACCCCCTACCCCCGAGATCCTGTCTGACATAGATACACAATAAACGTAATCCATGTCTACGCACATACTTCGAAAAGTTCTAACCAAGAAATTGAATGGTTTATGACGATATCAGTATGACAATGGACAGAGAGAAGACTAACTACACAATACTCATGGGTGACGTTAATGCTAAGGTAGATCAAGGAAAGGTTGGAGAATTTAGTGTAGGAAAATACGGAATAGGCCAGAGAAATGCGAGAGGTGACATGCGAGTACATTTCTCAGAGATATGGTTTACAGATAACTAATACATTCTTTCAAAAACGGTACGGTCGAAAGTGGATTTGGAAAAGCCCAAATGGCACGACAAAAACGAAATTGACTTCATACTAACTGACAAGATCGATGACATTAAAGACGTTACCGTTATAAACAAAGTAGACATAGAAAGCGACCATATACTGGTAGCGTGCAGGACTTAATATAACTTTAAAACTAAAAGGAATAAAATGATTATTAAGAAGAAGAGATGGCCCAATAAGATAGAGATAGAGAACATTAGCAACTTCAGAGTACCGATAGAGAACCGATTTCAGGCCTTGTGGAACAAGGACAATGACATAGAGGAAAAGTGTAATAGTATGACAAATATAATTAAAGAGGCAGCAGTGATGGTAGATAATACAAATCCAGACAATAATACAGGGAAATAATATAAAGCAACATTAAAACTAATCAAACAGAGACGAAATATGGAGATAGAAACTAAAGAGGACGAAAACAAAATAGTATAACCTAATAAATTAATAAATAAAAGAACGAGAAGAGTAAAAGAAAGAAAAACACGAAAAGGATAGCAGAGGCTATCAAAAAGGGGAAGAGTTTAAAACACGCCCGATCAGCACACCACACCAGCAAGCAACAGATGCTTGCACTAAAGGATAGGAACGGCAAAATCATCAAAAACAGGTCCAAATTGACAAAAGTAACGGGAAATGTGTACGCCTCCAATACCACTATATCAATCATTAACTGCTGACACGGAAACAACTTTGATGATCTTATAATATAAACGTATTTGACTTCTTGATTGTTTCTGTCACGCTAAAGCAAGCAGAATGTGAATAAGGTGGAACATACTGTGTATGTGTGTTCGTGTATACATCACTACTACGTCTACTAATACTACTAATACTACTACTACTACTACTACTAATAATAATAATAATAATAATAATAATAATAATAATAATAATAATAATAATAATAATAATGACACTGTTGATGACGATGATGTCAGTAGTAGCACGAAACCAATTCCCCTAAATAAAAGCATCTCTGATTTTTCAGGAATAACACTGATGGTTTTCTCATATAAAAAACGAAAATCGTTTTTTTTACAGAATTATGTTGCATCATTGTTTTAAAATTATTGTTTGCTATAACTATAGTAAACTATATATTTGTTTAATGTATCCATACGCAACTAATTCTAAACGTATATGAATGCAAAACCAGCTACCGGAGAATGGTGATAACTGTTTGGCTCAATTAGCCACTATATTCCCAGAACCAACATGACCATACAATCGCCTTGGAAGGTGTTGGGAAAAGCCTTGGTCTAGCATTGGAACAGAACATGCTGTGGCTGCTGATGATTATGATGATGATGCTCTGCCGTTAACCATCTCCGAACCGGCATTCATACGGCATTTATTGACCAATGTTGCTCACTTTTTGTTTTCATTTCTCTTGGCTGACAATGCGGTGTGAGATGATCACCTGGTAGCAAGAAACCGACTTCTTCTCGCCAATGCTATTTCCACCCTGTATCGCTGTACATTATATTTATTATCTGATTAGGTACAACTCTAGAGAATGCACCCTATCATGGCATACTGCATTATACCATTAATTGTAATAGTTAACATGATTCATGTTTTTATTGATTTTAGACTGTTTTTTATTTCACCATAATGTTTGCTTTTCATGACCGCATTCTGATTGTTTTCATTTCGTTGACTATTAAGTAAGCAGCATGGATTAGAAATCAAAAGAAATTAACTCCGGTTGAGATTTCAACACGCATCCCTGGGATCCTGTCTGACATGGACACAACTTTGCTGATCTTATAACAAATGATGATGATGATGATGATGATGATGATGATGATGATGATGCTCTGCCGTTAACCATCTCCGAACTGACATTCATACGGCATTTATTGACCAATGTTGCTCACTTTTTGTTTTCATTTCTATTGGCTGACAGTGCGGTGTGGGATGACCACCTGGTGGCAAGAGAATGACTTCTTGTCGCCAATGCTATTTCCATTATATATTGCTGTACATTATATTTTCTGTCTGAATAGGTCTATCAACTCTAGAGCTTGCCCCCTATCATGTCCAGCTTAATTACACATATAACACCACTGATCAAAGCTGCATTCAACATAGACTGAATCAGCGTATTGTGGACCGAATGCGTGGTTTAAATTTCTACTTTCGACAAAATCTTACGTTTGACTTGGTGAGCCGAATCCCAAATCTAATCACGCGTAATAGGACAGTGGAATTGAGATTGCATAACGGTTATGTAAGTTATTACAATTTTCACAATGTTTCTCTATCTTTGCACACAGTTTGTGTCTATGTTCGATGATGTTTTCTTTAGACAAGTACATATTCTTCGAATGTAAACCTTTCTGACTGAATTATGTTGCAGTCCATGAAAATTGTCCTTGTGTCAAACTAAGCTAAGTGTACACTATCAGATGAGTAAGTATCCCTGGGTTTTAAGAACTACTCTATAAAGACGGTTCTGTAAACTCCCATATATACGGTTATCAGATGGAGCAAGACCCCTAGAATAACTAGATTGTGGAATTGTAGGGTTGATGATAGCAAATGTAATACTTAACATAGGGGTAGCGACATAGAGGATTTTACAACACGATACTGAATAAAAGAATGAGTGGTGGTGTGATGGTGGGCAAATTATCATTAGTTTTACATGCCGGGGTAAGTGCCAGTTTTGTCACTCCTGATAGGTTTCTTTGGAAATTCAAAACATTAATCTCTCGAAGTCAGTACCTTTCTGTAAACAATAATATGCGTCCGATTTGTTCCGCCAAATAATATTTCTGTTAATGTAATCCCCATTCATGAAATGAAGATAAACATCCGACTTTCAATATATAACATTTTCTTTTACCAGACTAGAGGTGTGATCTTTTCAGATGTGATCTGTGTTGTAATTGGCGTGCATTATGGGACACCACACTATTGCAATTGAACCAAATGGGATGTTGCCCCCTTCAAATCAATGTATAAACGCTGTTACTGCTGCCAATATATGCCTGCTGCAATCGTAATACTTACTGGTTTTGGTTGTGCTTTAGTCTCTTTACCTTCAATAAGCAAATGCCTACGTTGCTTTATTGTCTTTTAAAAAGTCCATTTTAATCAACAGTTCCTGATTTATTGATACATGGGAATATCCGTTCAGAGAAGTCCAGAGAAGTCTAGATGTTCACTATTGTTTCATGGTTGGCTTCTGGCAACTCATAGGGAATCCATTTCCACTGAAACTGAAAGTCGAATACACCAACGAAATCCCACCAAACACTTACCAACAGTTCCCTTGAATCCTGGCGCATATTTTGAGCTGGAGTCGCCTTTTCTGAACTGTTCAAACCATCTTCAGCAATATCCTTCGTTTAAAGAATATATCCAATAAACACCCTGAATATTTTGGGTTGCTTCTACAGTTGTTTCTAAACTCAAAGAACATCACATGTCTAATGTACTCCGTAGACACGTCCTATTTTAGGAGGATCAAGTTAGTAATTCATAACATACCTTGTAATGCCTTCATGGAATGATGACGCTGGGGACAGTCATGCTTTCATAGCTAGAATACCATTACCATTAACCTAATCAGGCTTTCTAATTTACAGTGTGAAAATGCCCGATCCCCACGAAGGCTCTGCCGGACAGTGGAGACTGGTGTTTCCTTTCTGATGCAGATATTCCTTGTTTACCCAGCACAGACGCATACATATACACAGACACGCACGCACACACGCACGCACACACGCACGCACACAAGACGGTCATAGCTGGAATATTCAAAGGGCACGTATCACATCAACTGTAGGTCTTCCTTCCTTGCCTTTTTGGTGCGGTCGGAGGGAATCAAACAATTAATGTTTAACGGCACATCGACCCTTCGTTGGTCATTTAGTGCCGAATACAGTAAGGGGGCGGGGTCCCATGTCCCCGTGGCAAGAGACTTGAATGGGGGGAGAATCACAAATCCCAGTCAGTGAGACAGATGCCACGAGGACCGGGATAAAGGGGGTGGGTGGAGATCCCAAGAATCCTCAGCATGCTAATGGTGATCGCCTCCCGACCAGCTACCCAAGATATCCTGTGCAAGATTAGACTTGAGGGGGGAGACTTTATTTATTCGCCTCCCCACGGCGGCAAATTATGACATGTAGTCTTTCTAACGTGGGGTCCTGCACGCGAACGTACAGGCAGAGCGGTGGAGATCCCATGTCACCGTGACTAGAGACTTGAGGGGGGATAATCCCAAATTCAAATCGAAGCTCAGAGAACCACGGCCCTTCGGGGGTCCTCGTGGCATGCCCGGGTATCGTCCTAGGAGAAGTTGAGCAGGATATCTTGGCTGTGGCTAGGCTCAAAGTGGAGTATCTGTGCTTCGAAACCGCCATGGCCTCGAAGTTCAGAGAACCACGACCCTTCGGGGATCCTCGTGGCATTCTCGGGTATCTTCGGATATCTTGAGAGGCTTTTCACTTTCCCGGTCCTCATGGCATTTGTCTCAGGGATTTGGGATTTTCCCCCCTCAAGTCTCTAGTCACGGGGACATGAGATCTACATCCCTCAGCTTATCCAGCATTTTTTAGTGATCAAACAACAGGTGGGGGAGTAACATCTTCATTTATCACCTCTTGTTCAATCTTTAATTGATAGCCCCCAACATGACATGCTGCCAAATATGTTTCTATTGAATGATTAACCAGACCGTTTGTTGAAGTTTAATATCTCCATGGTATTTTACTACAATAGGTATCGTCCACTGTGATAATCGAATTCATATCCCAAAACGGCACAAACTTTGATATTATGAATACAATAAGTAGAGACTTATTGGGACCCTTCGGTAATGTACGCCCTCATTGGACTAACTCCGAATATTGTGGTAAATTCCTAAAAGCCTTTGTTGCCAGTGCGGGGTTCCATTGCAATCCAGGCCTAGATATCGTCACCGTCGAAGGGAAATCATATTGCCGTAAGTAACATTTATGAATATTTTCTAAAATTATGAAGTCATCCATAGTCCGTTCAATCCGTACAGTATCCTCATCTTTCTTCTTTGTATCACTATTTTATCGGCTGCATAGTTATTCAGCCTTTATCAGGTGTATAAATACCCACACATGTACATATCAAAGAATATATAACATAGAATAAACACTACGAGGTCGGGCATGGTCGAGCATATATAAGAAAAAGAAGGAAGCATATCACAGTATTTGGAAATGATGTCCATTTAATAAATCCTCACTGGAAGATACGTAAGGTGAAGGAATCTGCAAACATGAACCGAACAAAAGCGACATCATTAAACGCAATCGACCATTCATCGCTATTCTCAGTCTGTTTTCATGCTGACTTGAAGAACGCTACGGTTTAACAATTATCTTTTTAAATTATCGATTACATTATGTTAAACCCGACCAGTATCCTTATCTTTCTTCTTTGTATCACTATTTTGTCGACTGAATAATTCCTCAGCTTTGCTCAGTTGTATAATTCTCCTAGGAAGGAAAATACAGGTGATCACTAAATATGTCAATGTCAAAGAAGCTATAAAGTAGAATAGATACTACGAGATCGGGCATGGTAGAGCATATATAGGAAAAAGAACGTAGCATAACTTACTATTTGGAAATGATGTCCATTTAATAGATGCTCACGGGAGGATGCGTAAGGTGAAGGAATCTGCGGGGATGAGCCGAACAAAAAGCGACATCATTAAAAGCAATTGTGAATCCATCGCTATTCTCAGAATGTTTCCATTCTGACTTGAAGAAAGATATTGTTTTCAGGACTTTTGACAGTGAGGATATTAACCAGCGGCGTAAGATCTTCATTAGGAAGGCGTAAACTATTTACTATCTGCATTATCTGTGTGAAAGCACTTCGTTCATACGTTCATCCATTTAAAGAAATACTTGTTTAAACTTTGTATTTCTTTATAACTGTCGGGGAATTACTAACTAATGAGTATATGAGCTCAGGGTGTGCAAATGGATCCGTGTGGCGATGGAGAGTACATTCGGAGAAATGAATGATCTTGGTTGGTAGCCTGATGTAATACTCTGTGCAAGTGTTGTTATTTTCCGATCACTGCTGGAATGGGTATCAGTTGATCCTTTGATAGTTGCAATAGTCTCCGCAATGATTCTGGAACCATTGCATCGCTCTCGCTGGTATCAGTAATATTTGGGTATTCTGATCATATCACCTCGAATAATAGAAGCCGCCATCATCAACACGTGTTTGATCTGATTCCCATTTCATATGGAAAATCTTGTGATTATAGTATCACGAAAACTAAATACACATTATTTCACTTGCTTTCCAGTTTAAATAAGATTGTTTCCAAGGTGTTCATCTAGTTCGTTGTTAAGATGTTGAGAACCTTAACTCTCCTCCTGAATGGTGTAGAGAAGTGATTTATTGTGATGACTAGTGGCATTCTCTGTTATTTTCCAGACACTGACATAATTCTTCAAATGCTCTGGCTTTGTGTACTCGATTTACCTGACATTGTTAAACGTTGTAACTTTTTTCAAATCTAGGTAAAACAACTGGGCACATTTGCGATTGTCCCTCTCGTACAACTAAATCATGGGGCCACGCGGATTATCAGTTTTACTGCCATGCCCCGCTTATAATTTCGTTTGTCCGCTTTTATAAAACATTATAAGAATAAGCAATTTTCTTTGGTTTTGAATGGAGGTGTTACTAATCGTAATGTGCTTCCCTTGGAGGTAGAACATTTTTCATCTCCCCTTTTACTCTTGAAACTCGCTTTACTTGACCTCCGGGTATAATATTTCATGAACAAAGAAAGGGGTAACCTTTCTCTCCAATACAGCAGAAAGACCAGAACGCTAGCACGTATAAGAGTTAACAGACCTTCTAATTGATACCTGAGCTGATGACACATCCTCACCACAGCGGTTACATATGTTATGATTTGTGTATCCGGCCAGCTGGGCGGAAATGTAAGTGACCTCGATCACCTTAGGAGCTGAAGATAATCGACATAAAAATAAATTTCGTTCGAGGTATACGTGTTATTGTTTTCTATAAATGCATTATACTAAACTATAGATTTGTATAGTTTATTCATACGCAAATAATCCTGTCATTTTTGACGGGTACCACTATAGCCTTTTCCTCGTTCGGTAAATCGCGGTTGAGTGTAAACAAACCAGGCATTGCAAGGAAACACCCTCCTATGCCCCCTCCCCCAGTGGTGTGACGGACAATGGAATCGCCCGGCCGAGTTCAAACCCTCGCCTAAGCTGTTTACGTCTATTTCACAGTATTTGTCTTGGGAAAGGAGTGAATCAACCCCCCCTTACCGCCCTGGGTTAACTAGACTCTGCTCGTTAGCCTTGGGAGTCAACCAATCTAGGAGGAGAAACGATAGCTCACCGAACATGATGGTAACGTATGGGCTCAATTAGCCACTAAATTCCCAGAGCCCACCTGACCATACAATCGCCATGGGAGATGTTTGGAAAAGCCTTGGACTAGCATTGGAATTGAACATGCTGCTACCAATGACGATTATGATGATGATGATGCTCTGCCGTTAACCATCTCCGAACTGGCATTCATACGGAATTTATTGACTAATTCTGCTCACTCTTTTGTTTCCATTGATACTGGCTGACAGTGCGGTGTGAGATGGCCACCTGGTTGCAAGAGACCGACTTCTTCTCCCCAATGCTATTTATACTCTGTATCACTATATCAGCTCTAGAGCCTACACCCTATATTGCCATGTTTAATTACACATATAACACCACTAATATAACCTGCATTCGACGTAAACTGAACAATCGTGTTCCTCTCCAAATGAAAACTATGAATTGAACATGCTGCTGCTGATGATGATGGTGGTGGTGGTGGTGGTGGTGATGATGATGAGGATGATGATGATGATGATGATGATGATGATGATGATGATGATGATGATGCTGTTTTGTTAACCATATCCGAACTCTCTTTTGTTTTCATTTCTATTGACTGCCAATGCAATGTGAGATGACCACCTTGTGGCAGGATACCGACTTCTTCTCCCCAGTGCTATTTCAACTCTGTATCGCTGTAATGTATATCTTTTTTGTTTGATTAGGTACGTCAATTCTAAAGCCTGCCGCCTATCTTGCCGTGCTTAATTACACATATGATACAGCTGATAGAGGCTGCGTTAAATCTTTCTTGAACGGTGTTCGTCCTTACCGAATAGGGCGTCTGAATGAACAATTCCAAAACGGATCTTATGACATTGTGGTCCGAGAACCAACCGTCAGCGGTATGAACTCATTGGCAATGGGACTACATGGAGATCGTGTAAGTTATTACAATTCTCACATTGTTTCGTTATCTTTATCTTTGCATTATCTAAGTTAGCTTATCTTTTCTTTAGACATGTACATATTCTTCAAATGAAAACCTATCTGACTGAATTATGTTTCAGTCCATGGAAACCGAGTAGACTATCTATTCCTGTACCTATCTATAACCACAGTGAATAAAATACTAGTAAACACCTACATCTTCCACTTTTTATTAAATCAGACTAGTGTCTACCTTCATCCCGATTTTAGTTGTTCTTATACTACTTATTAATACTGGCCACTATTTCTATGGCAAAGAATAACAGCGCAATCGGAAATAAAGTGTAAGCCTCACACCCTCATTCCCAGAGGGAGACTAGTTTACGCCTACTGCTTTTACTAATCGGCCATGAAGACGTCATTATTATTTACACTTATGAGTTCAATTCTCACCGAAGGCTTACCCTTTATTTCCGGGTGCGCTGTTATTCGTTGCCATAGAAACAGTGGCACGTACAAATAAGTTGTATACAAACAACTAAAATTGGGATGATGGTAATAACTAGTCAGACTAATAAAACATGGTATGTTTCATCCGATAATAATAAAGATTGAATTATAAAAAAATACTAGGTCTCATATGTAACATCACATAAATATGGCGCAGAGAGTCGGCTGTAGAGAGTGGGTTTATAAGTGTAAATCAGCTTCTGCTAATCCATGAAGTCTTCGTGGCCGATTGGTAAAATCAGCTAGGCTTAAACTAGTCTGGCAATGAGTGTGTGCGTTAGATTCTCACCGGAGGCTTACACTTTATTTCCGATTGCGCTGTTATTCGTTGCCTGACTTAATAAGTTGTATAAACACAATTAAACTTCGGATAAATGTAAAAAAAAACTAGTCAAATCATAACACATGGTGGTGCGTTACTCTACTACATCAACTAATATTAAATATTGAAATAAAACCTCATCATGCATTTAATCTCTACAGCCAACTCTGGGAGTCGCTCCGATGTTGCTCACTTGACGGAGGGATGGGCATCTACTTGATGCATTTCAATTTAACTTGAGTTTAACTACGGTCGGCTAACCCATTGCGTCATCAACATTTTTCAATCGTTTCAATTCTTCAACCTGCGTTTTGTTTGTGTATTCTTTCTATGCAATATCTCAAATTCCTATTCTGCATTTTGAATTCCAAAAGTAGAATTTGTGTAACTTTATGCTGTCAAACCAAACATTAACAAAAGACCCTGACATACATCCTAACTGTTTGGGACCTTGTTTCCTGAAGGCCATGCCATTCCAACATTCAAATCTAGGTTTGACACTCCTGATAGGTTCTTTAAATTTAAAACATTATTCTCTCGAATCCATCACATTTTGTAAACAATAATAAGTGTGCGATGTCTTCTGTTAATATAATTCCCATTCTTGATATACATATAACCATCCGATCCACAATGTTGAACATATGTCTTTTACCAGCCTATGTGTTCAATCTATTCTGATGTGATCTTTGTTGTAATTGTCGTCTATTATGGAACACCACAACATAGTAATTGATTCAAAGGTGATTTTCTCCCTTCAAATCAGTTTTAAACGATGTTACTGCTGGCAATATATGTCTGCTGCAATAGTAATACTGAAAGCCGAACACACCAACGCAATCCCACCAGATACATCCCTTCAGATCCAATTTGGGTTGTGCTTTATTTAGGCACCTTTCGAAAGTGTTGCATATAACGGCCTTAAATCAGTTTCTGAGCAAATCCTTTGATCCTAACAGTCTACCCTAACAGTATAATTTATATCGAGTTCGGACACAAGCGGGCGTCAATGGGACGACATGTTCTTGGCGCATCTCTTGAGATGTAGTCCACTGTTAAACTGTTCAAACCATCTTCAGCAATTTCCTTCGTTTAAAGAATCTATCCAATACACACCCTGGCTATTTCGGGTTTCCTCTCAAAGAACATTACATGTTGAAAGTGCTCCGTAGACACGTCCTATTTTAGGAGGATCGAATTAGTAACTAAGTTAGCGTACGGTTATGACGACCCTTTCTCGTTCAAAACTGTACGTATACATACAATACATCTATGGAATGATGCCGCTGGGGTCAGTCATGCTTTTAGAGCTCGAATGCCACTCCCAATAACCCGGTCTGGCCTTGTATGTTAAAGCGTGAGGATGCCAGATCCCCACGCAGACACTGCCGGATCTTGGAGCCTGATGTTTCCTTTTTGTCACACACACACACACACACGCGCGCGCGCACACACACACACGCACACACACGATACTATCGTAGCGGGCATATTCAAAGGACAAGTATCTCATATTCGGGAATAGTATATGATTAATGGAAGACATGTAACCAAGTGAGTACACGCCACAGATAATGGGGCCAACTAACTGTACGTCATGTGCTGGTGTTGATTAACCAGGAAACGCATATATAAAACGATCAGTATGTAGTGGTCACACTATTCAGGCCGTATGTCTTCTTTCCTTGCCTTTTTGGTGCGGTCGGAGTGAGCCAAACGATTTGGAATCAAGAGCCATTGGTCTTTTTTCACCTTTTTATCTCTCCTCATTCTATGTCGGTACACAGCAAGTCCTCATCTACAAAATAGCGAGTTGTTTGGTGTTTTCTACTAATACCCCTATGACAGGAGATCAATTGTCGTTGCACAATTGTTCAGTATAACATTTTAATTGGAAACAGTCAACCAAATTTTAAACATAGGTCAACATATGTTCCTTCATTTTTTAAGTGATTCTTGCTGGCTGGCTGACTGGTTGACTGGCTGGCTGACTATGTATGCGTCATGCGTACAGGCCGCACCAATGGAGATAGTGGGTCGAACATTTCAACATTTACTCCTTAGTATGTCTAGAAAACAGTTCTTTGTTTTTTGAAAATTAGCTCCCAAAATAGTTTGTTGGGGGTCAATTTACAATGTGAATTCATGCTAAATTGGCGCCTTAGTTTGCGTCCGGCAGCGTTTGCGCTTGTTTTTGAAAGTTCGGACTAGAGGAGTAACTTATTCATTGATCACCGACTTTTCGATCTTTAATTGATCATCCCCAACATGACATGCTGCCAAAGATGTGTCTATTTTTCAACCTACTAACAAGTTTAATATGTCCAATAGGTATCGGCCCTCCTTGTAATCGAATTCATGTCCGAAAACGGCACGAACCCGGAGATCATAGATGCAATACGCGATGAAATATTGAGACCCTTCGGTGTAAGAGATGCTAGTTGGGTAGGCTCCCAACATTGTACTCGAATCACCAAATTCGGTGTTGTCATTAAGAGCTTTCAATGCGATCCAGGCTTAGAAATCGTCAACGTCAACAATAAAACATTTTGCAGTAAGTACAATTAATAGATATTCTCTGAAATTATGAAGTCATCCATAGTTTGTTCAACCCGTCCAGTGTCCTCATCGTCCTTTGTATCACTATGTTATCGGCTGAATAGTTCTTCAGTCTTGCTCAGGTTTATAATTCTTCTGGGAAGGAAAATTCAGCTGATCCCTAAATGTATAAGAATATATAAAATAGAATAGACACTACAATGTCGGGTATGGTCGAGCATATATAGGAAAAAGAAGGAAAAATATCACACTATTTGGAAATGATGTCCATTTAATAAATTATCACTGGAAGATACGTAAGGTGAAGGAATCTGCGAACTGAGCTGAACAAAGATCTACATCACTAAAAGCAACAGAACACTCATCGCTATTCCCAGTATGTTTCCCTTCTGATTTGAAGAAAGCTACTGTTTTCAGGACTATTTGACATGGATGAAACTTAACCAGAAGAATCACATTCGGTTATTATATATTGAAGCGGCGTAAACTTCAGTTGCGAAACTACCATCGTAATACCGAACACATTTCTGATTTCATTTATTCCATAATTCATTTGTATAACCTTAACCCTAACCCGAACACCAACCCTAACATTAACTCCAAACAGTAACCCAGAATTATATACTTTGTAGTCAAATTTAATAAAATACAGTATTAGATGATCAGGTTTTCTGCTTCCATTTGCTCTGTAATTGACCTGTATTCACTGTAGTTAAATGTACTCACATGTATGTGTATTTTAATGTTAAATATACAGTTTTAAATAATCAAAATAGTGTACGTCTCTCCAGTATATAACTGCCAAGATTCAACCAGATGAATTATACACCTGATTGTCTGAAGCATAGTTGAAAAAATAACAATATTGATGATACTAGTCCGAATTCCTCTTACAATAAAAGAAAAAAGAAAAGAAAACAGGAAATTTGGAAGAACTTTTTAAATAGACAACTTTTTTTGGACTACAACAGAACTAAGTTCAAATATTTCAATATAATATTTAAATCATTTTTATTTCTAGAATATATTTAAACTTGTACATCGAATAAAGATAGAAGATAGCAAGATATACTTGGTTGATCGAAGTTAAATAAGCGAACAATGGTGTTCAGAAGATTGTTTTTCGCCACTCTTCCTGTACCGTGATGCGTGTACCTGCAACATATTCTGATGAAAAAATGAACCAGACTGTATTTCATTTGAACAGTTTTATTTACCACTGATTTGAATAGGGCACGGTTTCATTCGTTTATGTCGGGTCTGCAACAATGTAGTCGTCGTCAGAGAGAAACCGGACAGTTTCTTAATAAGAGGGAAGGGACAGTCACTTGCTAATGTTTGTAGGGGCGCGTTGAAGCAGTCGACTGTATCTAAGTTGGTGACCCGCTAACTAAGGCCAAGGGCCTCTATTCAGGCTTAGCTATAATTAAAGAAGACGGCGGCTTTCAATTTCGCTCGGCCGGGAAAATGACTGACGCTGACATCCCCGTTTTCTGATCTGCTTTTACAACAAAGTTGAACCCCTTTTGTAATCTTCGAGTGATCTTTTAGCCACGCCTATTATGGGGGTCTGCCTTCGAACATCTGTTTTTAATCAACATCCGTTTTGATTTTTAATCTAACTTTAAGATAATGACCTTATCTGATAACCAATTACTCATTTCTAACTATCATGTCATCATCCTAGCTTATCCCGCAACGCATCCCTACTGTGAATGTTGGTAGTCCCTCTGGCGCCAATCTAGCTAATGTCTAACTTGAAGTGGTCAACTCCGAAAATTGTTAATGTAGTTTTAAGTACTTTTACTTTTAAATTCCGTGGTGGCCAACATCGGCGCCCAAACCTTCACCTACGACCTCCAGCTGTCTGGGAAAGAGATCATTCTCCCTCGGCGAAGATCTCCAAAACCGTTGATTTCTAATTTTTTTGTCTTAATTACCTCACTGACCATTACGTAACATTCCAAGTAAGGGGAGGCTACCTATTCCAAAAGCTGTATTCCAATTCATAATTGTACATAAACAATATTCCCTTTTAAAAGAATTGTATCCAAACTTATTCGAATATTTAAAATGTCATTTGTGTTTTATTCCTTTTTTCATATCTTATAGAAGTGAGTGCCGTCTAAGACTAATATACATATCGCAAACGGGAACCGACTAAGTATTAATGTGATATGTGTATCCTCAGCTGGGAAGACTTAATTTAGACGGAGAACATGTCATTCAATACTGACTGTTGACTATTTGAAAAATCCTAATCATAACATTTTCGGAATTAGAAATTACCAGGGGCCGAGCAGAGATCAAAATGGAAT
>VCCN01006528.1:525980-538030 GCA_006491835.1 Architeuthis dux
ACACTTTAGAACGATTCCATCTTTTCAGTTGGTCCCATCTGATGTGGCAAAATCTCGAGCGAATGTAGATCAGTGGTTGATTCATGTAAACCCTATCAATGTTTTTTGATAGAAGCTTTCGGGCATGTCTTTAGTCATTTTCAAGATCCAAGTTCTTACTGGTTGGAAACAAATACTCATTTTTTTATTTTTTTCAACTAATCGTGTCATTACAGCGGGAGACTATTCAAGTGAAGATTTATATTTACTCAAATAGTCTTTGTGGACATTGATTGGTATCTACGTATAGTCGTATATTTCTCCACTTTTCCTTTCTGTCGATAAAACATTTCCGTCTCAAATAATATTTTGAGTTGTCAATGCAAACGTATTCACTGTTTTGCTAATTGCGTAACATTCTCCCGACATTCCTAGCGGCTATGAATTATTTTCATATTGCGTTGGAATCTTCGGTCTCCATTTTGTATACCCAAAGAAAACAAATACATTAATACATACACGGTATCAAAAGAAACAAAAAGGATAATAAATCTGTAAATAAAAACAGATACATCACTCGAAAAATCTACGAAAGAGATTCTTACAATTAAGAAAGACATAGCATGGTTACAAAAAAAGGGAGATGTTTTATTTTACAGATTGTTCGTCATTACATTTTTCGTTTAAATTCACTGTGTTCGTTTAACATTCTGGTATTCTCGATTGAAATAATATCCGACGACTTTGGCATTCAACTTGAACCTGCCAATGATGGGGTGCCTGTTATAGAATTCACTAGTACAGAATGTTTCATAAAAGATTCAACCGTCTTTTGACAATTTCTATTTAAACGATTTTAAATCCAAAAGCTATTTTTAAAGACACACATTACAGAAACATTATAAGAATATGCTAATTACACACACATTTTTTAACTTTACATTAGATTAGAAAGTGATTTCCATTAACCTGGATGCAATTTCGTACCCGTTTCATTACCTAAACGTTGCATTACATTGGAAAACAACATGGCTAGCAAAACACAAAGGAATGGATGCTCGAATGAGGCTACCGCATGATGCAATCACTGTAACTGCTACATACTGTTGCCTATGAATACAATATTGCCAGAAATGCACACTTATACACACACGCTGATGAACGCTTATACATACACATATACATGGATATCTATATACACTCAAACGCGCACACATGCATACACCTACATAAACACATACAACCATACACATATACATAACAATACAGACAAGTGCGCATACATATACACACCTATACATATATACATACACCGATATACACATATTCATACACACATATATAGGTGCCTGCATTTCTACGTATGGAATAACTATTAAATAACATTGAATATAAATGTGATTTTCCTGTGACTCTATAAAAGCCGGATTCTGATAAAGCAATTTTCTGCCCTTTCCTTCATCTAATGGTCTTGGGAAATGTCCTCTGGTTAATGTCATTGGTGGTGAAAACCCTTTTGATTCACCAATAAAACGAAGCTCGATTCACAAAACGGGACGACGGTACGTTTAGCATCATTTGCCAATGTTTACGTCACTTAACGACGACAAGAAGAGAACAGTATGTTCTTTCACAACCAAACACGGCGGGTTCTTCAGAGTAAGAATTGCCTTTCGGTTGTTTTGGACAGATCTTTGAAGAAAAGGAGAAGGAATTAGAGTATTAGCAATTAGTTCGCATGTACGGATTCCCAACATTGCTGAGATATTTTCCACGGAATTGCGCCAACATAATTCGATCAAAGAATTCGCTGGGTTTATCAATTGGTATGTTTTGTAGCCTTTGGTCTTTGAGTTTCTTCTGGCTTTGTCTTCCGCTTGTCTGAAACGAGAATTGCCAGCCAATCATCCGGTGATGATATATACGGTCCGAGAAACGATTCAGAAATTAGATATGAGACAGGTATGGTAAACATAGTAAAGCACTGATACATCAAACAGCGGGGGCCCAGGTGCGTTGGGGTGGGGGACTATACTGCCGTGGGGATAGGGCTAAAATGCAATCTAAGAAGAGAAGCGTTGCCGTTAACATGAATGGGACATAGCAGAGTCCTGCGGTTATCCATATGGCGTGCAGTGAATGAGCCTGTGTTTTGTGTAGTCCTGTGGTCACTCATTCTATTCACCACCCACCATATAAGTGACCACAGGACTACACAAAACACATCTAGGTTCATTCACTGCACGCCACATGGATAACCGCAGGACTCTACTATGTTCAGTTTTCTTCTGAAGACGTCACTAGCTGCGACGAAATGCATAACGATGTATCCTCGTGATAATAAACATGTTTGAGATGTAACGAACCTTTCTCATTATTTTCCTATTTACTCACATTTTGTTTAGTGACATTCAATCTAAATTCAGTGTCTATAATCAGCCTGTGGTTGGAGTTCGATCCTCTTTTACTTATTTTGAAAGCCGGATTTCTTCTTCTTACCTCTCCCTCCACCATTTGGCCTTGTGTCAAACGCTTTCAGTTGTTATCGGGTTCAAATATTGATTATATTTGCTATCCTAAAAGGAAGCCTCTTTAGTTAGAGTGGTAATAACCTTGTCACGTCTTGTAATTTGTCTACAAGAAACATGCTAAAACATTTCAATTACACTTGGATTTTAGAAACGCCTTCTGATTCCGATTTTTCATGTAGTGATTTCTAAAAGGAGGAAAGACAGACTAATATATAAAACGTGAAGTTTGCAAAAGTCTACTTCATTATATATGTTTATTTAATAACAAATATTCTCCTTAGAATTTGTATTGACGTACGAATTAGTAAACTAATGTTACACATGTTTTGAGTACGCGTGTACGTGTAACTGCTCGGAGCCATTTTGCTGTACAAGTTTCAAAGAGAAGATTATTTGGAACATCATTTGAAATATTATCGAATAAAATTCATTACATCATTTTAAAGAAAAATAATGTTTCTCTATTTTCTTTGAGAGATATAAAAAAGAAATCCCCTAATTATCTCCCTTGGTATTTCGAAAGATTATTTTCAATTCAAATCTTTCATTTTTAGCGTTCTCACTAACTTTAACCGATATAAGCCAAGAGGGGAAAAGTATGTTTTATTACACATATGAAAATTGCTGTTTTTAAGAAGAGTTATATTATTATATTAGGGATAACTGTATGGCTTAAAATAGTAATATATATTATTGTATTCTTATTTTAAAGTAATTTATATTAAAATATAAGTAAAGTTTTATATTAGTTTTTGTGGTCACTCATCTTATTCACCACCCACCATATAAGTGGCCACAGGACTACACATAACACATCTAGGCTCATTCACTGTACGCCACATGGATAACCTCAGACTCTACTATGTTCAATTTTCTTCTGAAGACGTCGCTCGCTGCGACGAAATGCATACATATTTATCCTCGTGATAATAAACATGTTTGAGATGTAACAAGCTGTTCTCATTATTTTCCTCTTCCACATTGTCTAACCACATATATCATATAAATATAAATATATATATATATATATATATGTGTGTGTGTGTGTGTGTGTATCCATATTAGCAATTTAAAAGCGACTAAGTCTCTGAAGACTAAACAAAGATATTTGCATGAGATGTCTGATTCGTTTTATTTTATTTGTCTCTTCACCAGTTTCCAACTCGAAAAATAATTACATTCTTTCTAGATGCTTTGGTCGATGAATCGTTGCAAACACCCGAACTGTAAAACGGGGTTGCAGCGTATACGGTTATTAGTTTAAGTGTACACACTGTCAAAAGTTTATAAGTCAGTGCCTCACAAATGTCCTACCCACAAGGTATGGAAATGTGACCATGAACAAATTGCCACTCTTTCCCTCGAAGTGGTCGCCTTGGGCGTGCATACAAGGATCTCACGAATGGTACTGCTCACAAAGTGTTGCAGCAATGGTCCGTCGGCCATTCTGTTTACGTTCGCTTTTCAAATTCCCAGAACTTTAGGGTAACTCCTCGTATCTTTATAAATAAATAAGCGTTGATGATTCATGCGTACACTTGACCAGATATTTCTTTTTCTGACGGCTAACCTTCTTCTAGATAATTGTCCACGGGCCATATTTCCTGACGTTCGATTATTTTTATAAAAACGCAAAACAGATTCCCATAAAAAGAATAAATAAAGATGAATCAATAAAACCTTTTGTTTCCGATTGTTGGGAATGAAATTCAGATCTCAACCCCAGGTGGAATTCATATCAAACAGAATCGAAACCTTTGCCCCCAGGAAGAAAATTAGATAAATTCGTTCTTGGAAATTCATTTTAATTTCTTACGGGAATTCATAGTTTAATGATATTTGGTTCTATTTCAGGTTTTCTTTCTTTCGGTTGTTTGCTTAATTATTTCTTTTTTTCTTTCTTTATTTCTTCCTTTCTATTTGTTATTCGATCATTTCCCTCTCTATCTCCTTTCTTTATCCTAATCTTTAAGGTAAACCTAATTAACTTCAGAAATTCATAATCTAATCTCAAATCTCACCAGAAATCAAAATGTCAATAAGTTCTCATCAGAGACAAAATTAGCGGAACGATCTGCAAAAATGCCCTGATCAAACACACACTTGCAATATCAAAAAGGCTCTTTTAAAACTAAATTTGCTGGAATTCGTAAATATATATGAAACATGTGACTTGAATAAGCTTGTTCGACATGAAAGGAACATATAAGCGGTACTGCTTTCAATCATTTTTAGATTTCCCACGTATAATGGATTATGAAAAGGAATGAAGTGTCCATAGCATGTACAGAGAGAGAGAGAGAGAGAGAGTTGGGGGTGTAGTGATAGAGAGAAACAAAAGACGTATAGTGAGCGGGAGAGGGGTGGAAAGGCGTACAGAAAAAAAGGAGAAATACAAAATAGAAAGATGAACGAAAGAAAAAAAGAAAGATATAATAATAAGCTGATTTTCAAGGCAGCCAAACTGTATTATATATACAGAGATGTAAATAGTCAGAGAAACGTGTACGTATTTGATGAAGTTGAATTGGATGGATGTTAACTGACGACAGAAATTCACACAAAACACAGGTATAAATATTGAGAATTTAACCTCTTCTGCGTGAAGCTAAGATTTAGGAAAAATGTCATCGTTATATTTTGACATTATCAAAATATGTAAGTGTGTCTCTGTACGACATTGTAAATGCCATGTTTATCAGAATAGACAGGCGATAGAGTCTTAGTTAAAACTGTGCATGTAGACGCACAGTTATGGTGATATGATGTCAAAAGGGCCAAAGCTAATGGCTAATCGCACAACGGTAACTATGTAATCCAAATTCTTTAAAAAAAACTATGTAATCGATACATATATATTTTAGATAAACATTACAGTCCGGGTTTCAGCACGGCCTACCGTGCACCCCCACCCGTGCCTGAAAACCATTTAGCCCTTAAAATACTCAGATATGTCGACTGGGAGACGAGATATGAAATCCTTTATGCAAATGAGGTTGTTATTCCCAACTTTTTCTTGTGAACATCTTATTTCTGAAAGAGGACAACCGAAGGAACATGTTGCTACCCTACTCATAGGATCATGGGGTGGTTGGGCAAGGTAGGCCCTGCTGGCACCCGGACTATTACGTAATAAAAGAAAATTTGGAACTCAAGTTTAAAAATATTTAATATTATTATTATTATTTTAAAATATCTGTTGTTCATTATTGGGAAATATATTTTCTGGATTTATTATCAAATAGCAGATGCATTTCACATTTGATGACAGGAAAATAATTATGAAAAATGGCATTGTTTTTTGTTGTGTGATATTTTCCCTTTTTCCGGTTAATTAATCAATGTCTTCCTTTTCTACGATCATGCTGAGAAAGAAAAGATGACTTAGAATGTATAATGCTGCGTTAAGACTCGCTTACAAGAAAGATAACAGAACCAGTGAAATGAAAATAACTTCAAGCATCTGATAACGACAACCAGAATTAATCAGAAAATACTATTTCTATATAATTGAATAAATACAATAATTGAATACGGAAGGAAGAACCAAAGGAATGAAATAAGAAAATGACACCGAGCAAATTATGTCTGCAGATGAACATTCGAAGAGGCGCAGACAAACGGATTTCATCCAAAACAAAGAGAATACCGATAACAATATTCATTAAAACAATAGAAACAAGAAATAACTATTTTGTCATAAACTTAGACTCGTCCTCTGAGAAAACACTGACACTGATGGATAATCCTTCAACAAAATGGTAAAAGCACGCAACAACAGAGAGAAAGGTGATAAGAAAATACAAATTATGCGAGGACAAACACAAGTAACTAAAAACCTATTGTATTACTAAAGTAGAGAGAGAAAAAAGTGAAAAAGAGAAATAAATAGAAATGGAGATATTTTTGAAGTGACTGAAACCGAAGTCTCAGAAAGCTTTAAGCAATTTTGCGACTGCAGACGATTTATTTCGTAGTGCCTCTCAATTCCTCCATAATCTCCCAGAAATCATTTTTTTCTCAGATTAACGTCCTTCGGAAACGTGAAAGACACATATTCTCCCTTTAATTAATGACTGGCTGATATATTGATTCGATAATCTAGATGATTGATATATTTATATGATAATCTGGATGACTGATATACTGATTGGATAATATGAATGACTTATATTGATTGGATACTATGGATGACTGATATATTTATTGGATAATCTGGATAACTTATATATTGATTGGATAATTTGGATCACTGGTATATTGATTGGATACTCTAGATCACTGATATATTGATTGGATAATTTGGATCACTGATATATTGATTGGATACTCTAGATCACTGATATATTGATTGGATAATATGGATCACTGATATGTTGATTGGATACTCTAGATCACTGATATATTGATTAGATAATATGTATCACTGATATGTTGATTGGATACTCTAGATCAATGATATATTGATTGGATAATTTGGATCACTGATATATTAATTGGATAATCTGGATGACTGCTATATTGATTGGATACTCTGCCTGACTGATATATTGATTGGATAATCTGGATGACTGTTATATTGATTGGATAATCTGGATGACTGATATACTGGTGGCATAATCTGGATGACTGATATATTGATAGGATAATCTGATGGTACACATGCGTTTTATTGGTATTATATAGAGACACTTAAAGAACAGAATGCAGAAAAGAAAAGTTATGGAAGGTTTGTAAGAGACACGTGACTGCACCAGGGTGTTCATGAGATGTCACTTAGAACACTTCATAAGTTAAAACCAAAGATAACATGTGATATTATATAAGAGACTGTGCAGATCAATTAAATTGTATGTGACACCGGTATCACAGTAGGTTCTTATGGGTTCAAAGGAACAGAAAGACAAATAGAGGAACAAGAACGAGATAGGAATTTTAACAAGTACAAAAATAAAGTAAAAGAGAGAACAGCAAGAGAAAAAGAAAGAAAGATGAGAAAGAATAAATAGATAGAAATGAAACAACACAGTAACGAAGGAAACTTTCTAGATATGATTAATTTCGTTATCGTCGGCATAATTTTCTTTGTATAAGGCGCATACATTTACTTTTCAAAAGAAAGTATCCAAACATTTTTCTGTCTCGCTGGCCTTGATACTATAGCTGATAATATCGCAGTTTTCGTTTGATCCACGAATGTAAGCAGTATCGATCCTGGTCACTACTTAGACGAATGAGCGCTTAGGAACACTGGATATCTCTCGCTGCTAATGACATTGTGCCAAGCTAAACACATTTTACTAAATAAAGATTACAGCGTCTGAACTGGTCAGTACTTAGTCAGTGACTGCTTAACCCTTTAGGGGGCAAGTGACTATATATTATCACCTGGGTACCCGCCAGCCACATGCAAATATTGTAGTCACAGAGACAACATAATACGCACCAATGGGGTCTGAAAGCTTTGCAAAGTACACTTGTGCTTGAACAAAGACAGAAACACCCCATTAAATTAACCTGTTTTTGGTCACTTTTTGGGCGAGGCACCATATACGATCACTTCCTCAGAGGTGGTTTTGCCTCCATCAACAAAAAGAATTTCAGAAAGCTTGCAACTGAATATATCTTATAATTAGGTCTAGTTTAACATACACAAAAGTTGTTTTGATATCTAAACACTTTTTAGGGGTGGGCTATGAAGCGTTAACACCGGTTATTGTAATGGATTTTTAATGATCAAGAACCGATCCATGCGCAAATGATAGGATAGCTCTATTTCATGTATAATCCTCTTCCCTGTGTAGAAAGTAAATTGATCCGCGTACAAAAAGAATGCAGTGAATAGTGAATAATGGCAGATTTACTTTTCAAGTATTTAGTTATTATAAATGAGGAAATGATTCTTATAGTATTCTCATCATTTTGTAAACGTTGTTTTAGATTATATCAAACCTAGAAGCAGTTGTGTTAAACATTGAAAAGAAAACTGGAAAAAGAAATACACATTCCCGTAGTCGATCATTCTCACTTTCTGATGTAGTCTATCAAACCGGGACTCATCATCGAATTAACCAGCCTTCCAGTGATTTTCTTTTCTTCTTTCACACTTGTTTGGCTGGCAACATCTTCCCCCTTTTGTCTTATTTGATGGCATTCGCCACGACGATCACATTGAGGTTTTAATGAGTATTTAATGATGTGGCCATTTGAAATCTCGCGAGATCTTGAAAAAAGCGGATTGATGGGAACACGATATTCGAGGTTACTCGATAAAACATTATCTCCACTTAAAGATAATCAGCCCTCTTGATGTGTGTCGCTCTAATCAGAAACGAGTTAAGAGAATATGCATCATTATGCTGAAATAAAGACAAGCACGAACACAAAAGTATTCTTCATAGTATTATGTTGTACTATTTGAATTCATACAACATCAGTAGTATCTGACAGATTTCATTGATGATCAAGTTCTTGTATAGTGCCTTCTGGGACCACTGGAGGAAAATCGTGGCGTTGGCGAGAAAGGAAAGAAGGAACACTCGAAAGGCGTTTGTAAAAATATAAGAATATAATTTTATTTCATAAGATACATTTTGTCGGCCGGAGAATAAAGAGTGGGGGGAGACAATGAGAACCGACAGTCTGTCCCCAACAGGGACACCGGTCCCGTGCCTTCCGGCCCAGCCTTGGCGGTCTGCCTCTCTGTTCTGAGTTCCGAGTTTCTCTCCGTCTCCGTCTCTTGAGCTTCCGTCAGAGTGTCCGAGACCGTTCCTTACAGGGGAACCCGGCCTTGGGCCCTCCGGCCTTGGGCCCTCCGGCCCGGCCGATGCTACTTGTCTCTCTGTTCTGAATCCTGTGTTTTCTTTTATTAGATTTGAACGCCCACTCTTGTTTGTTTCAGACACCCACGCATATGCATATTTCTTAAGGAGACGAGGTTACTACCACTTCCGCACAGGTGTTGACCCGAAATGACCTCCCGTGACAGTATATCATAACACAGTGACAGAAAACCTCCTCAATTCTAAAACACTCGCCTCAGTAATCTTGCTGATGTTAATAATGCTATCGTCTAGATCACCTTTCATACCCAGTCATACGTGTATATGTGTACACACACACACACACACACATACACACACACACACGCGTGCGCGCATACGTACATAATAACATATACACGCATTCTAAATGTATATATAACCAGTAAACGCACCTAACACTGAGGTATTTTTTTTTATTAAAACACATTTCTCAGAGAATCATATTTCTGTTTCTTGGTTTATTTTTCAACACACCTGTGACGAAGAAAGAATTACGAGCTGCGTCGTGTGTCCTGACTCATTTAGTGCGTTTGGTTTGGTGCTATCTCCGTGAACTCCTGCACAGGAACTGTGTCGTGTGTTTTGACTTTGTCTTGGGGCACGTCAAGTGACCTTAAGAAAACACTACAACACCTTTTCTATTTTGAATATGAAATTAAATATTTAACTTTGATTATCTTTTTTGTCACGAAATAGAGTAACATTTTTAAACCAGTAAATTATTTTTGGGGTCCATCGACGAGAAACCATGGAATGTACATTTACGCCGTAAGTTGTCATTCTTTCATGTGAAACGTGACGTAGCAGCGTTTGATTTGGAAAAAGTGTCTATGTTGCCTTTGAAAAGATTGGAAGGCAACGTTATAGTTTGCAGAATGTTGTTGAATTCGTAAAAGCAACCATATTACTGAATTATCTATAATCTTCCATGTGCTTTTATGTAAACAGTTGTAGAAAGTTGCTGAATTCGTAAAAGCAATAATATTGTTGAATTATCTATAATCGTGTATGCCTTTTTATGTAAACAGTTGAGTTGATCACAGTTGCAAAAGATTATAATGTTGGAATTCGCTAGTTGAGTTAGCGAGATGAATATCTTCAAGTCGATATTTTGTTTGTACAGCGATCCAGAAATGATGTGAAGGTCCTTTTTGTAATTGAGTCTTCATGTGCTTTCTCGAGTTGAGAAAATAGCGCAGCAGATTCTATTGATTTCACAAGTGAGTCTGTGGATATTGCTTTTGAGTCGAGATACGTAATGTATGTATATGTTAAATCAATAGACATGGAGAAGCAAGCTCCCAGCAGCCCCCATTCCGTTTCCCGTCCCGGAAAACGCGGGACGGACGTGGAACGGGGAAGGCACAGTTCTTAACAGGCGACCAGCTCTGTCACACGTGTTATCTTGTCCCGTCTTCTTTTCTTAACACGCTTAAATACGGTTACGAATCAAACGCATTCTAATCTCACACAGCTAGAACATAAATACTAAGAAAGCGAAAAGAGGCACTGAACACAACAAGAAAGTTACATGACTGTTCGGTGAATTGTGTTTGGTGTGATGCAGTTTTTAAAGATATGTTCTGGACGAAATGTTGTAACATTCGATGATTTTGTTTCTTTGTATTGAAAGGTTTGCTGTTTCGTTTATTTGTGTATTGATGTTGAAAAGTCTGACAAAGTTTGACTTCTCTTTAAGATTAGTTTAGTAAATTCGCCATATTGTTTTCTAGAAGTAAATACGATCTGGCCAGTAGCCATCTTGTATTGAATGGCAACACTTGGGTAAAAATACAATCGAACAGAGACAGAAAGAAGAAAAATCCATATTAATAGGAAATGATAACAAGTATAAATATTTTAGACAGACATTTAATGAGAAACAAATAACAATACGAAATGGGTACGTACGCTTTTACGCTGAAAGAAAAAAGTTGCAAAATAGACGATTGATATTTCCCATTTATTCTACATCCTCAGAAAAACAAACCGGGGAGGTTTGTGCTCATATCTTATAATTTACTCATCTTTGTTTAAAGTAACACTTGTCCAATTTGTAACGAGGCGCATATTCTTACACCGTGGGTCTGTGAACGATTTTAGATAACAAGGATATTATATACGCTCAGCTTGTCTTTGCAGCATCACTAAGGGTCAACATGTTGTTCGGGAATTGTGCTTATTAGGCACCCCGTGGCCAGTCTTGCTCAATTCGTCTATGTTTGTCCGTTTCCTTCTTGTATTGGTATCTTCCCACATGTTGTTTACAAATGTCTTTGTTCACCAGTTTTCCATTTACCTCCTTATAACTTAGAGGTGGCAAACATCCTAAACCTTTGTAGAAGTGATAGACATCCCCTATTCTTTGTAAACCTATCAGGATCGTTATAATGACATATTTTCAATACAGAATATGTGTTACCGGACACTCGTGTTAGTGATTGTATTTTTGTTTTGTTACGCGTCAGAGAGACGCACTGGTCGGTGTCTAGAACGGGTGATGCAGTTTCAAACCTGACAAATGGCAGGGAGCATCATATTGTTTAGGTAATTCCAGGAAAGCTATGTGATTTGAATCAATTATTCAACGATTTCTAAGAATACACGTATCACACGCTTTACGATAGTTCGTAGTACGACACTTTCACGAAAAAGAGGCAACCGAACAAGAAGGGTGTTCAGCGCTGGTTTTGCAGCGAGCCATTTCACACTTACA
>VCCN01006528.1:606081-620645 GCA_006491835.1 Architeuthis dux
TATGGTCTTAAAGTAACCACACATCTCATGGAAATAAGTACATCCTTGATATTTGCACAATTATTATAATAATATACGTCTACCTGTACCGGTCTGGGCTATCAGGCTGAACTCTCTTGTTGTACTTAAAGGGAGGTTACTTAAGCGCTCTAATCTCCCCTGTGATAGGCAGTACTGGATGACATATATACCCAGACCAGTACTGCACAAGTTCAAATCCTTATCTCTGGAATCATTTGGAACTGGGGGAAACAGACTTTATGTTATTTTTTTCTGTTTCTTTATCGATTCGTTTAACTCTTTACTTCTTATCAAAACTTTCACGCAGGTGCACGTTTAATATTTCCTTCCAACAGTCAAGTTGTTTACGACTTTTTCTGAATTATCTCAACACAAAAATAAACGGAAAATATTTAATCACCAATTTAAAAACAAATATTGTTTTGTTTTTGTTTTTATTAGATGGATTTGTTTTTATTATATGGAGTTGTTTTTATTAGATAACGTAGTGTACACTATTATAATTAATGCTGACTACTATTTTCGTTAAAGCAACTAGAATATCAGATGAATGCAAATAGTAGTCAAAATTAGTAATAAGAAACAAATACAATGGGTAATTGCCTTACTGATAATACCAGTACAGAAACAAAAGCAAATATGGCAGTGGAGAGTTCGAAAACAGTGAGTGGGTTTACTATTAAATGAAATAGTAGTCAACATTAATAATAATGATTTGTTTGTTGTACTTCTCAACAGACCTAAACCCGACAAGACAACGACACAGAAGCACCCGGTCCCTGTGCTATAAGGGTCATCCCCTCTAAAGATAACTTCTGTTTAACCAATTTCATTCGGATTTTACACCTGAAGAAGGGCGAAGGCTGGATCGGCCGAAACGTCGTGTTTACAACACAAATTCAATCGTCCGAAGAACCATTTGAAGATTTGTATTGTTTTGTTTTTTTGTCTGTTTGATTTGGGGAGGATTATACAGACTATTAAGCGGAACGGATCATAATAAGAAAGAGGAAAGTCTTTAATGGTGTTTTTCCTCAAAACCTTTCGATGCCAATAGGTATATCGTTGTGGATTTTCTACCGATGCTAGTTGTAAGTGTCCACGCCCACGTACAAATCCTGGCTTTCGAATGCCGACTGTCATCCTTTGAGAGATAGGCGGAACACACTCCCTTTCAACCTGTATCAGCCTTGTGCTACACTAAACCAAACTTAGTAAATATGGTTGTATGCATATATTAGATTGTTACACACATCCAATGTAAATATAGTCATCATTATTTATTGAACATTTAACAGCAATGGTTTCTACCTACGAAGTAAGACTAATTTTTAAAAACACACACAATCGACATACATCAATGTGTTTCTTTTTTTTTACATTATGAGTTTCTCGAGAAACCCCAGGTATTTATATCGGTCATGTATAGTTAATGCTCTAATAGTTTCGTTGCCCGGCAAGACTGTTCCTTCCGCCGCCATAAGCCTTCCCATGCGCATTACCAATAGCGCACATTTATCCATTCTGGATTCCATTCCAATGGCACTGTTGTATTTTTTAACTTTGATGAACAACATTTATAGTCCATCCTATTCTTTGAAAATAGTTGTGTGTCATCCATGTATATATGAGCTGGTTTGCTTTTCCATTTGGCTTAAATAATTGATACCCATTGCTGTTTTTCAAGATTCTGCTTAGTGGTGTCACGCTTAGTACACATATTAGTGGAGTCCACCTGAATAATTCATATGAGAATAATTCATATAATAGTTCAATTGTGGGGCACCCAGTCAGATTAACTGCACTAGCAAAGGTGGTGTATAGCCACCTTGGTCCGCCGGAGGAAAATACTGAACTTGGGGGAAAAGGAAGACTCGAAACTTGTTTATACAAATATGAGGATATATTTCTATTTCATAACATACACTGTGTCGTGGCGGATAATGAATAGTGGGAGAGAGATAATATGAGCTGACAGATTGTTCCCAACAGGGGAACTAGCACCGTGCTCCCAGGCCCAACAGATCTCTGCCTCTCCGAGGGCATCCTGTTTCTCTCTGCTTCCTGGGGGCGTTTCTCTGCCTGTATCACTTTTATCGAACGCCAACGCTGATTTTCCAACCCGCCATCTGCAGTCAATGTCAATATCCTGTTCATAACATTTCAAGACCTGGTCTGTCTTCCGGTTCCTGACACCTTGCAGTCTGGGGTTTTCGTCGATATCCTGTTTATAACTGTTTATTCTGTTTATACGGCTGCCAAATACCCAACACAATTAATAATAAAGTTCCCCATAATAATTCCCCGGTTTATGCTTACCTCTGCAGCGGTCTAATCTACTTTCCAGTTTTTCATTCGCCAATATCCTGGGGCATTCGAGTATACAGGTATGTTTCTTGTAATCGATTTATCCGGTTGCAACATGCTTTTTTGTCTTCCGTAATCGTTCAGAATCAACTGGTCAATTTAGAGCAGGTAATTCGGTCTCTTGTTTCCTTTTCTGCATCCTTTGTTATATTTTGATAAGAGTCCGATTCTTTCCATGGAAATGTATATTCTCTCTGCTATCATCCCAGTCATAAATGTCCACATTAGTGGTAGGTAGGTGATTGGTCTATAGTTGCTTGCCTGATTCCGTTTTTCAGTTTAAATGTGGCGTTAAAGATCTGTCGTGAAAAATCCGAATATAAAAACAGTAGCGTGTGTGTGTGTGTGTGTGTGTGTGTGTGTGTGTCCGCACCCACGTCCCCGCCTATGTCTGTCAGGAATGAGATTCTAGTCCTGAAATATCTAACCGGAGAGAATAACATTTTCCAATGAAAGAAAATACGAGGTCTCAACAGAAAGAACGAAATATGTGTATTATCTCCGGAGCCGGTTGCGTCGTAATGAAACTATGTATTCTCTCAAAGTAGACATTATTACGCGTGCCTGAACAAGCAGTCCCCTGTGGGGTTACTCATTCTGCAGTGAAATACCACTGAGCAATCCTGTGTACTGCGTGACTGTCACGTTCACAATGCTCCTTACGTCTATTTGGCAACACATATCATCACCCAGATTTATCAACCCACATATTTGGCTTCCTGGCAATTGAAAGGTAAGGTACATCAGACCATGGACAAGATTAAGGGGAACGCGACGAGACAGTGTGATCCCAAAAGAGGACGTTGTGTGTGTGTGATGTGTTGATACTCCAAGGGGATTTCTTTAAATGGGCCTAAGGTGACTTTACACAAAGGCAGGCTTTCGTTAATATCAACTGACTGGATACTTTCGAGACAGACCCCGTACACTAACAATGTTCTGCGTGACACTAATACTAACCACCGCTTGACGCTAGGTACCTATGTAGATATTTACTATAATTACTTTAGACAGGTACACAGCATAATTAGTGGGGTAAGCACATGAGGATCAAACTCACGTTGGCCTGCGAGAATGGTCAACTAATTATCGCTCTACGGCAAGCGCCCTGATGATATACCACTGGTATTATTAAATGTATTTACTTGGGTGATATAATATCTTTGTCTCTCAGGTTATTTTACAGCGATATTTTAAAATACAATAAAAGATTCCCGCCCATAATGCACGCCGTTTTGTTTTGTTACTCTCCTAGGCAGATGTAGCGAAATCGACCCTGTGTTCGCGCGTTTGGCGTACGTGATCAAGAACCAAGATCGTCATGGGTGAGGGGGAGAGAGCCGGTTAGAAGCAGAGCAGTTTTAGATTTTAATCCAGCAGCGACAGCTCCGAAGAGGAGGAACCCTTGATTTGGCTCTTTCAATCAGATGGGTGGAAGAAAGAGGAACAACCTGGATTTTCTTAGTAGTAACTCAGAAAAGTGACCAACTCATTTAGAAAACTAAATGAAACAGAATTCCGTACCTCGAAGTAGTCCGCGAATTGGCCCAGAAGAGAGTTTTTATCGACGGAAATAGAACCACAGATTTCCAATTGAAGAATCTGAATGTTGTCGTCTTTTCTCTCCACCCACGTGGGAGAACCTTTTCTCCGAAATTAATTTTCCTCCAGCGAAATGTAGAGCCGGAAAGTGAGACGATCATCATCATCATCATCATCATCATCATCTCTCTCTCTCTCTCTCTCTCTCTCTCTCTCTCTCTCTGTTTCATCATCTCTTTCGGCGTGAAGAAGAAGTACAATCGGCGTTATACTACACATATCAATATTTCTAATTACAAGTTCGGATAATGTTTATATCACAGAAACATGAATTCATTTGTTTTTCAATTTGGTATCTGTTTATTTTCTTCTATTAATTCCTGTTGGGGTACCCTTGGGGCTACGTCATGGTGTTTTATAAGTGGTGTTGTTGTTGTTGCCCTATTTTATTGTGTTTATTTTTTTTTATTTCGTAATTGGCTGTGTGCTATCTTTTATGAAATTTGCGTGTAGATTACTTTGGATATTTCAGTATCGTATTGTTTGTATGATTTGTTCATCGATTTTGAGCTGGTTTCAGGACTTTCTTTCAAATAATGTACATTTAATTCTGTTTAGATTTGACATTTAATTAATTAAAAGAGAAATATCACCAAGAACATGTATCTAGGAGGGTGGATCAAGTTGTTTTCAGGACTTTTTCAGGACTTTTTTCAGGCCTTTTTTTCAAATTTCTTTCTAGATCTTACATTTAATTAACTAAAAGAAAATATTATCAGGGAAATATATTTAAGATAGCTTTATCTATCTAAGTTCTCTGATATCTAGGATGTTGGATCAATACGTCTGCAACCTGACACATCGTTATTAGCTGGATTTTAATATGAAATGTTTACTGTATGATCTTCGATCAAGGAGAGTAATGATCAACACTGAGTAAGGAAGGATATTGTTTTGAAAGATATTCATTGTTCCAAATGAATGCTGTTTTCATCAAAAGGCTGCAGACTTATTAATGTAGCTACATATATAGAAACTGCATTCGCAATTGTATTTGTCACAATGCAATCACTGATTATGTCTGACATCGGTTTTCAACATTTCCACTGATGAAGAAGAGTAGGGATGAAACTTTATTAAATAGTATGTGAATTGGTCAGACACGGATGGAGGATAGGGTAGGTTGAAACCCAAGGATAGAAGCAGGGGTTCGGCCAAACACCATTGAGATGAAAAGAGCTTCGTTAACAGATCCAATCACGACGTTTCTGGCATTTATTCCGATGGCTGTGTATTACAAGGCGTATTCGGAAACATTACATGAATACAGCCTAACAGACACAAGTTGGTATAAATAAGTTAAAACACCGTGGTTGATGGGCATATACGATCTCACTATTTCAGTAGGAAATATCGAGGACAAACTCTAGTGTATTTACCGATGAGCCTTTCAATGTTATTGAAGTATATAGCAGAGAAAAACACCCAGGTAACTAGAACAGCAGGAAGAATCTGCTATATGTAAATGTTATTTTTAACATTAGTCTACTAAGTACTTCATGTTCGCATATATTAGCTAGCGGATATGTTTAGCCATATATTGGGGGAAAGCGAGACTCGTATGTTATCAAATAAGGTAACATATAACAAACATAATTATAAATAAATAAAAAGAAACAACACATATACTATAATATTTAGTAAGTAAGCCCAGCGGAGATATGAGCACCATATGAGAACGGTTTCTGAGAAAACAGAGAAACGAGGTTCAAGAATATGGTTCATGTGTTCAGAACTATTTATAGATAAATCATACCTTTGTAAGAATAAACGAGAGGAGGGATATAAGTGCAAACATGTGGAACAATGCACTTCTACTGATTCAGCCAATTCGAAGGATGTATTGGGAGTGCAGGGACCATATTCTATCTGTATGTCATCGATGTCTTATTCAAATCGCCGGGTTTGCCGCCTGTTCATACAATCTTGTAAACATAAATAAGCATAAATATATAGAAGATTTAATGCAATAGTGTATTGGTTCATGTAAATGTAATGAAGTCTAAAGAATATAAAGAAGCGTGGCAGAAAGGAGCAAAGACGACATTTATCGAAGACTTTTGTTTATTTACATGGATATTGCATTAGACGAGAACACTTCTCAAATAACAGACATGTCATTGTGCTTTAATATAGGATAACAAACAATACAAATCACACAAATATACGGTGTCGGAACGTATTGCACACATTGACATTCATCGACGCTTGTTGAACATTTACGGAGACCAAACAGTGGACGTGATCATAGTTAGGCAGTGGGTAATGCGTTTCAGCAGTGACGACAGCGATGTGACAAACCACGTTCCAAGCAGCCCTGCAGAGATGTCAACCCATAACATGAAGAGCTTCTCGATTAGTTCATCCGCCCGAATCGGTGGATTACGACCAGGGGAACCGTGTTGAATGTTGGATTTAATGCGTTGGAAACAATGTTGATAACGTTGGGGCATCGCAACATATTTGCTAGGTGGGTCTCACGGATGCCCACATAAGAACAGAAAGACCGCCGAATACCACTCTGTCAGGGCCTGCTGCTCCACTATGAGGCTGAAGGTGACAGTTTCTCCCGACAGAATCATCACCGGTGACGAGACCTATTGTCACTAGTACGAGCCGGAATCAAAATAACAGTCAAAAGTTCAAGCGTGCAAAATGATGCGCACCGTCTTTTTAGATAGGACCGGCGTGATCCTCCCGGATTCCCTGGAACCATCGATACTGGCCGTTGCATCGCGACGCTGACTAAGCTGAATGCCGTAATTTCCAGAGTCTGGCCAAAGAAGACAACATTTCGCTTCGCACGACAACGCCAGGCCCCAAACCAGTTGCAAGACCATGGATTGAGTTGCAAATGTTGGCTGGACTGTCTTACCTCACCGGAATTGGCGCCTTCCAACTGTTATCTCTTTGGGCCGATGAAAGGTGGACAACATTTCCCTGACGCCATGAAAATGTGGGCCGCTAAAAATTGTTAAATTGACAAAAATGGCCAAAATCCGCTAGAAATGGTAAAAAATAGCAAGAGAATGGCCAAAGACGGCCAAAATGTATTGGGTGAAAACGCGCTAATTTAGCGCTTTTTGCACTTCCAAAACAAGAAACGCGCTAAATTGGCAAACTGGCCACAATAGCTAGCCATAAGTATTCTTTGGTTGCAAACTGACGCCCATGACCATACATCTTCCTCTTGAGGCTGCTTAATTGGGTTGAGATCTGGAGAGAATGGTGGCTAGTCCATCAATCTACTATATCTGAAATTCATTTTAGATAGGTAGTCGACCGTTGCATGCGCACTGTGCGGAGGCGCGTTGTCTTACATGACGATTTGGTATGCGTAGGCCAAGCACGTAGGCCAAGAACGTCCCGTTATGCTATTACCCTGGACTTGCCTTTATCAGATGTTCTACGCGATGCACCAGGGTCTTACATAATGTCTTCATTTTTGCCACGTGTGCACAGGTCGGTGTTGCCAATTTTCATGTTGAATTATTTTGTCTGCATCTTTCGTGGAACTAAATTCTCAATAATATAACCCTTTTGCATATATAATGTGGCACCCGCTGTAGATGTTTTCGAAAAATCATAGATTAATGTATTTTACACTCGTCTTTGTATTTTGCTTTATTGCGTTTTACAGATATTATGTTTTTTTTACAAATTGAAGTTCTGTGCTAACTCTGCGTAGAATTAGTCGATCGGCGCCATTTTGCCCACTGCATTTACTCATCTCACATATCTGTGTCACATTTTTGTATTTCTTGCAATAATTGAAACTTGTTCAGATTAGGCCAATCAATAACAGTCCAATGGCCCGTAAGTGTTCAAGTAAAAGGAAGAGTTGCAAGCTTCTCATTTTAAATAGAAACGATTAACGTTAGGGAGATATGTTGAACCGAGGTCTCTTGCATCAAACAAGATAAGTTGTGAACGTAAAGGAAACTTTAGTGAAGGGAATATATCGTAAGCACAATCCTCAGCAAGACCTCAACATTCTTCAATTATATGAAGACTATTGTTGAAATGACAACGAAGCATTTAGAATATTACATATACTTATTTGATGAAGCAACGGCAGATTTGAGAGGATTGACCCCAATTCCGAAAGATGTTCTACTGTGGGTATCAAACGGTATCGCATGATACAGAAAGGAAGCGTCAAGGAAGCTCCACGCTTATCGGTCAGCCGCCATCAACATCGAAGCAAGACCCTCCACCAGCCCAGCTATTACTTCTTGCTGAAAGTTGAGATGGTTATTAACATTTTCAGTAATAAATTATGTTAACCTTTTATAAATAAAACATATTTTATATATCAAAACAACTTACCTAATCACAAGATATGTTTAGTTTTCTGATTTTTTTTGTTCATGGGGGCAAAACCCTCTTTGATGAAGTGATCATATGTGGTGCCTCGCCCCAAAAATGACCAAACAACTTTTAGACACAATTTAAGTGATCATATATAGTCCCTTGCCCAATAAAGGGTTAACGTACGGTATGTCTATTTTATCTTTAAAAGAAAAGACCTGATGTCATTGCACACTAAATAAACTATAGTATATTGTAAACATACATTTTATATGCACTGGGCAATAGAAATACATCGTGCTATTTACTTTATTGTGATATGCGACTCATTGCAGTGGTCTGGAACTGAACCTGCAATAATTCCGAAATACGCTTGTACTTTGTCCCACGCTGTTTAATTTAATCATACATGCTGAGATCAACTTCGTTTGTATTGCCCGTGTGACAACCTGCCACTTGCTATCACCCGACCCCCCTAAAAGAGATATGCACATAAATATTCAACTATATGTATATAACAGGCTTTCTTGCTTTTTTCTAAATATTATTTTCGTTTCTCCTTTAAACGTACTTCTCATACTCTGACATTCACTCTATCCAAATCTCTTCTTCTTTTTTATATATTTATTTTACTTTCTCGACCATCTCCACTTACCCGCTTCTCCCTTTCACCCCATACACAATCTGTCTCATACAAGACGCACTCTGGTTCAGTGTCAATATCCTTTTTAAACGGACATTGCTATATCCGATTGGTTGACCTGGTAGATTCAGTGGTTTTATTTGTTAACACTTAACTAAATGCCCTGCCATATTGCCTGTCCGCAAGCCGAATCTCGCAGTCTATGGACCCGCTTACCCTAACCCTAAACCTACCCTAGCTACTCCTGGTGTGCTTCTGGCAGTGCAATGAACTATTGGCAGCTTTTGTTGCAATTCCGGAAGTTGAATTATCTGCCGGAAATGATACAAACATTTCTGGCCAATAGCAAGAGGTCAAGTTGAGTCTTGTGTAATAGACCACCGGACCGGTGTCGTTCTGTAGAAGTTTTAGTCTTGTGATCTTAAGCGTAGTTACTGGGTTGGGGTGAGAAAAAGGTTGTGGTTAGAATCATACAGAAAATATGTTGACGGTCCTCCCAAGCAGACCAACATACAATTTGTGAAGCTAAAATAATTGGTCGAAAGAATGCGTTTCATCTGCAGAAAGCCCAGCCATGTTTTACAAGTCCAAACGTAAACTGATACCACGTTAATCTCACAGTCTATTACGGAGGATTTCGCCCACAACTGGTGTACCCGTAATATGCACGTATGTCTGACAAAACACATACTAGTGAACCTCTATTTTTCCCACTAGTGCATTGTTTAGTATACTTCTCTCACATGATAGTGTAAAAGAGTTATAACTTCATTGGCATTCTATTTTTTAACTGGACTTACTATTTAGTCGATATATAGGGATTATATCATCCAGGCTTAAGCTGGCCCATGGTCAATATATTATAGCAACCAGTGAGGTTCGGGCTCACAACATAACTATAGCAATTAGTGAAGAATGGGTGTGCTAAATGCTGTGCTCCAAGGATCTGACCATGCTCAAAATGTAGCCGACTTCGTGTTTTCCTTTCACATTCGGCTCTGGATTGTGAGGAAATCACTAATCCATCTATCTTTCAATACGAGTGTTGAATCTCTGAAGTTATAAAATAAAATTCTTTGATAATTTGAAATATATCTACTTCAAAATCCGTTTTGCTAAATATCGTGCATTCAATTTTTATTAATTTTATTTCATTCAATTCAAGACCATATCATCAAGGTCATCTGCATTTATATTAAATATTTTTCAAAAACTGTGAGAAAGTCTGGGCGTATATTGAACAATGTTATTAAATTGATGCTTCCTTTTCCAAATTGCGCTAATAGGATTTATGATAATATATTGATCTCAGCAGTGAGAACTGTGATGCGATTCGTTTACGGTTTAACCTTCGAGCAAGAAATTATGTTAATAGTTTCCTATCCAATTAAGTGTCGATGACAAGTGTCGTTGCAGTGAAATACATACTATTTTTTATATTTACAGGGTACATCGTTGTTCATAATCTAATGTCTCAAGCAAATCCGACTGAAAGCAAACACGTTGTTCAGTAAAATGGTCAGGAAAGTCCATTCATTGAAAACGTCTTTCCGTGAAATAGTAGGAATATTGAATTTGTTCGATTAAAACTCAGCAGAGCGATAAATCAGAACCACCATGATACGATATCTGATGGTCTTATCTGGTAAGTCATTGATAGTGAGTTTGGACCGCAATAAATTATCATGGTCAGCATTGTCTCTTATTATTTTGCGACACACATGTTAATGTGTCATTCACTGACAGATATTGTCGTTTGGTTTCGACAAATATACATAGGAAGACGACCATGTTGAACAATGTTAAATGTGGAAGAGCGATTTAGAATATTCTGTCTCTAAAATATGTCTTTTTACGTGTGCATTTAAAAAATAGTTTCTGGTTGTTTTGTAAATTATATTCTCGCAAGTCAGTGTGTGTCTTTCATTCGCTCATTTGTCTTCTTTCTATTTTTATTTCTGTTTATTTGTATTATGTTTATGTGTATCCTCTATTTAATATCTTCTTTGTTTTCCCGTTTTTCTACGTTCGATATATGTTCATGTTTTCCTTCATTCTCTAAAGTTTAGGTCATTTCTGAAAGTTACTGATTGTCTTTTTAAATTTACTCATTCAACCATTCATTTATTCATTATTAACCATCTCCACTCATTCACCATTCGTTTGATTAAGCAATACGTATATTTGTCTTCCTTTATCATTTCTTCTTACCTTCTATTTCTCTCGTCTGTCTTCCATATCCTATTTAAAAGTTCTTCGTGTTTATTTTCAAACTGTTTTCAATTCTTTCCTTCATTTTTTTTTCCTTTTTTCCCTCTCATTTCTTCTTCCCCTGGTTATCCAGTACCTCTTTGTTATTTCTCCAATTTCTCTTCTTTCCTTCTTTTCCTCCATTCCTTCTTCAATCTGTTTCCATGTAATACCGTGTTCCCTTCATCTTCTTTCATTTTCCTTCTTCGTTCTCACTTCTTACCTGTCTCCATCATAGTTATGCTTCTTCATATTCATCCCTTTCTTTATTATACTTCTTTATTCATTAAGTCATGCTTATTCTTCCTTCCGGTCTTCTTTCGTTCAACCATTTCTACCAGATCTCATTCCCTTCTCTCCATTTCTTTCTTTCTTTCTTCCTTTCTTCCACCATCATTCCTTTTTCTTTCTCTTTTGGTTTCTTTTTTACGTTACATCTCTTTATAGAACTCATTACATCTTTCTTTATAAATTCGAAACATTTCCTACCTCCAGCGGTCTGCGGCTCTCCTTTTTTCCGTTCATCATTCTTTATTTCCTTCCTTCTTTTTTCTTTGCTTCATTCGCACAATCTGTCCTACCTCCATTATTTCGTTCATATCTACCCCCCATGTTTCACCCGTTACTTCCTTCAGTCTCTCTCTCTCTCTCTCTCTCTCTCTCACCCTCTCGCTCTCTCTCTAAACTCCCACCGATGTATTGTTTTCTTTCATCAATGTTTTGCTTGTCTGTTAGTTTTTGTGCATCGTCTCTTCTATTTTGCTGAACGAGTAGATATTTCTAAAACCGAGTCCTACAAAAGGAATCTGTTCCGAATGAATGTGGTCTTTTGGGAATCTCGATGGCCATGAATATCTTCTTTTGAATCGGACAAGATGAAAGGATGTGTCTGGCCGAGTCTGTCTGTTGAGAAATCAAGAAATGATACTTTTTGTTAGAAGAAATTGATAGATATGAATGTACGTATATAAATATGAATAGACTTATAGAAATGAGAATATATTGAGACTGAATACAATAGATAGAAAGAGCTTTCCAAATTGTGGAAAACTTCAAAATAGACGTGTTGAGAAATTACCGTAAATACCAACGTTTTAAGCATATAATGAATCATATTAGTCTGTTTAGACCGTATAGACTTGACTGTCTGATGGACACAGTGGTGCATTATTTTTAAAACTCCACTTATCTGGCGAATATTGCATTAAACTTGAATTAACGTCTTAGTTTGTTGGTTGACTTATACACCAGCAAACGCGCTAAGTATACGTTTGTATATCTTTCAAAAGATACTTTTCCTGAGTCAATTGAACTGCTGAGCTGACATTATATATTTGGCTAGCAAGCACAATTCAAGGAATTGCGTCGCCAACAGATGTAAACAAACTCAAGTATAGGGGTAGATATGAATAGACTGATAATAGATCGATGCATGCCTTTCTGAAGGACATTAGTTCTAAGTGAACTCAAACTGTCTCAGCCAGGGTTTGAAACCGGTTCTCCAAAACCATTCTCCTAGTCCCTCCGATATATCTTCTAAAAGTATCGATTACATGATTTTAATACTTCGGCTAATTGTCTCCCATAATCTTAATATTACCAGCATCATTATGTATTTATCGCTTGCCTTCTCTGACGTAACTTTATAGACATAGCTACCTTATCTTACAAACACCTCCTATCTCATGTTGGTGCGGTTGATAAAGTCGTTTCTAAAGCTATCTCTCACGAAGATAAAACGACAACAGGTTTCGGACGCGATCAAAATTGAAAATCCTCAAGGAGCGTCATCTCATGAGAAGTATCTTCCCTTTAAGGCGTGTAACTCTTCGATATTCTCTCCAAGTATAAAACATCCCATGCACCTGCGTCTAGGCTTCGAGGTCGAAGCAATGCGGCCATTTTGATTCATGTATCTCACCATGTTTTCTCTTTTGTTCTCTCTCTTTTGTTTACCTCTGCCGATGAAGGAGATGTATATGTTTTCACTCGAGTCTGTCTGTCTGTTTGCACACACAATAGTTCCAAAGGTTCTCAATGAAAGACAATGGTGGAAATGTGGATAGGGGCTAAGAACGAACGGATTGAATTTGGGGGCGGACCACGAATTTTCTTTCGATTAATAGATATGTTTTTCAATTATCTCATATATTTATATATATTCATTCATCTGTGTCTGTTTATCCACATACTATCTCCAAAAGCTCCATATGGATTCCAATGACATTTTGTGGAAGAGTGGGCCAAAATTGATTAAATGTTTGGGTGGATCCTGGGATTTGTTTTCGATTGAGATATATTTATCATATATTAAGATAATAATCCTAATTATGGAAAGATGAGGCGAAGTTAAACCTCCGCCATCGTCTCTATATATGAATTGATTTTCATTCAGTTTTTTGTCACACTAACGTTGGCAGATGTATGCGCTCTCTGAGTTTATTTCTTCAAGTTTAGGTCGGTTTATTTCTGTGTATTTCTTATTCACATCCATTCCTCTTTCGATTTTATTAGAAATGTTTTGTTTCTGAGTTTTTCTCCAATTGTATTTCCTCAAAAAATGACAACCGCATCTAGATACTATGCTACGTCTTTTCTGACATTATGTGTGTCCACCCATTCATTCAAACAGCAACACTTTCATCGACGTGTATCTGGGTCAGACGTCCTGTGCTCGTGTGTGTGTGTGTGTGTGTATGTGTATGTGTGTGTGTGTGTGTGAACGTTAAATGAAAGAAATGTACACAATCAAAGTCACACACCCAGTGGCGAAAGACATTTCCTTTCTTGCTGTTCTGTTATCTGACCAAGTGTCTTCTTTGCAAGGTTCACTTTGTTTGAATACTCGAAAATCGTAAAAGGCTGTCACCGCCCGATGGACACTTCAAAGGGTGACACTTCAAAGGCAGAAATGGTCAGAACAGTCAATAGGTTTCTCAGTGTGTTTCAGCCATTAACACTTTTCTTAATCTGACCATCCTTGTATGTCGTGAGCAAAGTCTTCAAGAGAAAACAATGGCTTTGTATTATCTGCCGATCAATAAAACAACACCTCCTAATGTACAGAGAAAACTTCTTCAAACGGCAGATCTCTTTCATGTTTCTATTCCTGGTATTATTTTTCAAAAGGAACTGGAATCTTTGTTTTGGTTTCTTCGTCGTGTTTAACTGTTTAGTCCTTACTATTTGAAATAAATAGAATTGCATACATAACAATAAAACCAATTTAAAACAAGTCTTCTATGAAACACCGCAAGCACACAATTACATCTTCAAAATAATAAATCCAGATCAGACTGATTTTGTTTAAAAGATATCTAAGAGAGTCAGATAAGATCATATTGAGGTAGGTAGGATCCTACTTGGCTAG
>VCCN01006528.1:711793-722581 GCA_006491835.1 Architeuthis dux
TTTACGATGGTAATTTCGCCACTGAAAATCAGTTACGCCTCTTCAATATATAATAACAGAATTAGAGGCGAAAAACATCCGTAGTGACGGCACTCACATCTACTTATGAAAGAAGGAACAAAATGAAATATATTCGAATAAGTTTGGAAAATTTCAATAGAATTCCAATTCTTGTATGTATAATTCTTTCATAGTATGTATTCGAATAGAGATGTTGGAATAGGTAGGCCCCTCTCAGTTGGAAGAGTGGCGCAAAACAATCTTCTTAACACCGCTGTTCGCTTATTTAGCTTCGATCAACCAATTATCTCTTGCTATGTACAATAAGCCCAAATCCGTATTATTTCAAATTGTATGTATAAGTTTAAATATATTCTAACAATTGAAATTATTTAAATATGATATAGCCCAAGAGCATTAGGTCCCACTTGTAAAAACAAGTCACTAAACTCAGGTATCAGTTAGAAGATCTGTCAACTCTTATAAGTGCTAGCGTTCTGGGCTCTCTGCTGTATTGGAGAGAAAGGTTACCCCTTTCTTTGTTCATGAACATGTTTTAGTTGTAAAGGAGACACATCGCAAATGTGCCCAGTTGTTTAACCTAGAAACAGCTTCGAATGCCACAAAGTCTAACAATGTCAGCTAAATTGATTGACACAAAGCCAGATCATTTCAAGAAGTATGTCAGTATCTGGAAAATAACATAGAATGCCAATATTCATCACATTAAATCACCTCTGCACAATGACTCTATTTCAGAAGAAGTGTGTTATGGTTTTCAACATCTTAAAAACGAACAAGAAAACCGCCTTGGAGACAATACTATTTTAAGCGGAAAGCAAAGGAAATAATTTTTATTTAGTTTTCATGATACTATACTCACAAGAGTTTCCATAATAAATCTGAATCAGATCAAACACGTGATCATAAATCAGCCATGCTTGAAATTGCGGCCTCGAGCTGATATCAGAACCAAAGTGTATAACTGATCAGAATATCCATATATTACTGATATCAACGAGAGCGATAGAATGCTTCCAGAATTCATTGCTGATACGATTGCAACTATCAAAGGATCAGCTGCTGCCCATTCCAGTACTGATCGGAAGATAATAGCAATGTTATTATTACATCAGCCTACCAACCAAGATCATTAATTTCTCTGAATTTACTCTCCATCGCCACACACATCCATATAAAGTATGCATCTCGTGATCTCATAGATATACTCAGTAGTTTTTAATTGTCTGACAGTTATAAAGAAATACAAAGATTAAACAATTCGTCGTTTAAATGGATCAGAGCTACTGATGAACGCAGTGCTTTCACACAGATAATGCAGATGTCATCGTGGTAACACTAAATGGTCACAACAGATGTCACACTATGGTCGGTATAGCATATCACACCATCAGGCTCAGTTGCAGACAAAAGGTTTTGAAACGTTCAACAGAACTAGAAAATGTAGAATTCACGGGATAATATCGGGATATTCCTGTTAAATATTACTAGGAAAACCCAAAACGTCAGGCATATACTTGGTAATTATAGCTCCCTGGAGTCACTCAGAACTAATACAACAATTCTAAATCTTGCGAATACTCTTGATGAAGTTTGGTTAACCAAATGTATCCGCTGTGACAACATTGAGGACAACCAATCCTGGTGTTGTTTTATGTAGGCAGATGTGGTGGTGGGGGATCATGAGAGAAGTAGGATAGTTATCCTTCCTTTTATTAAACTAGAACTAGAATATTTACCCAATTGTTACTGATGAAGAGGGTGATAATTGAAGTCAAGTTTTTACTGTGGAATGCTCCTTAATATAATTAATTTCATCAAATTGCCTATTTTCACAACTGTATGTGCATACCAAAATCATTATGTTGTCTTTCTTCTGACTGACATTCTAAAAGAATATGGTTGCTACTGATGGGGATTTTGGGAGTCGTATTTGGGTTTGGTGACTAATCACGAATAAGGCCCGAATCTAATGGGTAGGAATCGATTGTCCAACCATTGAAACATAGAAATTTACTCCCAAATCAACTTTATATCTGTTCTGGTTTTCAGTTGTGGCTATTTCCCAGATACGGCTGCCATCGTTGGATCCATATTGAATTTGTGAACATACCCTGCAAGAATATCACATCAGGGAGGCTTCTAAAAATGTCTCCAACCTCTAAAACATGGAAATAAACCCCATATTCATATCAGGTTTTGTTGCAATTAGTGAATATTTAGTGAATATTTAAATATGTTGTCCATTTACGGCGGCCATCTTGAACATTTCAGGACTCCCCATCAGGACTTTTAGTATACTATTTATGGTGTCATGTAGCAACTATCCTCCAAACATACTTACTTTTAATAACTTTTACTTACTTTTAATGTTAACCATAGTATCTGTGATACATCATTTGGACTAATATTGAACTATTTTAATTTAGTTCTGTTACAGTCCAAAAGAAAATGGACTATTTAAAAGATTTCTTTCAAATTTTGTATTGGTTTGATGCTGTTCTTTTATTATTGTAAGAGGAATTCGGACTAGTATCATCAGTTATTTTATCAACTATGCTTCAGCCAATCAGGTATATATATCATCAGGTAGACGTTTGGCAGTTGTATATTGGAGTGGCTATTTTCAACATTAGAATACACATGAATACATTTAACTACAAAGTTAGGGTTAGTATTTGGAGTTAATGTTAGGGTTAGGTTTAGGGTTCGTGTTCGGTTTAAGGTTATATTTAAGTTAATTATTATATTTTAAGTCAAGTATGGAACAAATGAAAGAAGAAATATTTTCTGTATTACGATGGTAGTTCCGCCCCTGTAAAATAGTTGACGCCTTCCATACAAAAATAAAGAACTTCAATATATAATAACCTACTTTAAGTTTCTTCTGAAAATGTCCTGAAAACAGTAGCTTTATTCAAGTCAGCATGAAATCATGAGAATAGCGATGAATTTCCGATTGCGTTTAATGATGCAGCTTTTTGTACGGCTCATGTACGCAGATTCCCTCACCTTACGAATCCTCCTGTGAGGATCTATTAAATGGACATAATTTCCAAATAGTGTGATATGCTTCCTTCTTTTTCTTATATATGCTCGACCATGCCCGACCTCGTAGTATCTATTCTATGTCATATCTTCTATGACATTGATGTATTCAGGGATCACCCGAATCTCCCTTCCCAGGAGAATCATACACGTGAGCAAGGCTGAAGAACTATTCAGCCGATAATATAGTGATAAAATAGTGTGATATGCTTCCTTCTTTTTCCTATGTAGACTCGACCTCGAAGTATCTATTTTATTTGATATCATCTTTGACATTGATATATTTAGGGTTCACCTGACGTTTCCTTCACAGGAGAAGTGTAAACCTGAGCAAGGCGGAATAACTATTCAGTCGATAAAATAGTAAGCGGAAGAGGACAGATCAGGACACTCGTCGGGTTGAACAAACTATGGATGCCTTCATAATCTTAGAAAATATTCATAAATTTTACTTACGGCAATATGCTTTCTCTGCGAGGGTGACGATATCTATACCTGCATTGCAATGAAACCCCGCACTGACAACAAAGTTCTTTATGAATTCACCACAGTCTGCGGGGATTGCCCAATTATTGCGTATGTTACCAAAGGGTTCCAATAATATTTTGCTTATTGCCATTATAATATCCGAGTTCGTGCCGTTTTTGGATATGAATTCGATCGTCACCTTGGCCGATACCTATTGTAGTAAAAGAACCATGGAAACCGGTCTGGTTAGTAACTCAATAGAAACAGCTTTGCCAGCATGCCATGTTGGTGATGATCAATTAAAAATGGAAAAAGAGGTGATAAATAAATATGTTACACAACTCGTCTTTTGTTTGATCACTAAAAAGTGCGAATTTTTACAAAAAGACAAAGCCTAAGGGGCCAATTTAGCATAAACTCACATTTTAAATTGACCCCCCAAAATATTGGGAGCTAATATTAAAAAAAGACAACTATGTTCTAGACATAATAAGGAGTACATTTTGAAATATTCGATCCACTAGCTTAATTGGGGCGGCCTGTATATACCTAAACAGACAGCCAGCAAGACTCGCTTACAAAATGTTTACAATTTTGGTCGACGATTTGCAATTAGAATGTTACAAAAGATGTTATACTGAAAGTTTGTGGAACGGCAATTGATCTCCTGTTATAGTGGTATTAGTAGAAAACACAAAATCACTCGCTATTTTGTAGATGAGAGGACTTGCTTTGTACCGAAATATAATGAGGAGAGATAGAAAGGTGAAACAAGACCAATGTCTCATGATTCCAAATCATTTGACTCCCTCCGGCCGCACCAAAGATCTGAATAGTGTGGCAAATATATACTGGTCATTTATACGTGCGTTTCCTGAAGAATCAACATCAGCATATGATGTACAATTAGTTGGCCACGTGATGTGTGACATGTATTCACTTGGTCACGGATCTTCCTTTAATCACATCATATTACCGAATATGAAATACGTGTCCTTTGAATATGCCAGATATGACCGTGTGTGTGTGTGTGTGTGTGTGTGTGTGTGTGTATTTGTGTGTGTTTTGGGTAAACAAGGCTCCAAGATCCGTCAGATTGTACGTGGAGATCTGACATCCCAACACTGTAGTATAGAAGGCTAGACTGGGTTAATGATAATGGTACCCAGGCTCTAAAAGCATGATTAGCAACAGCGTCATCATTCCATGAAGGCATGTTATGTGTCCGTAAAGTTTTAAACGGGAAAGTTTCGTCATAAGCGTACGCTAACTTAATCCTCCTAAAATAGGACGTGTCTACGGATCAGATATAACATGTATTGCTCTTTGAGTTTAGACCAAGTTGTAGAAGCAACCCGGGATTTCAGGCTGTTTATTGGATCAACGAGGGAAATTGCTGAAGATGGTTAGAACAGATTATAAAAGGGGACCCCAGCCCAAGAGAAGCGCCACGTTGTTTGGTGGGTTTTACGAGTGTAGGCATGTATTGTCAGCAGTAACATCGTTTAAAAATTGATTGCAATGGTGTGGTGTTTCATAATGCTCGCCAATTACAACAAAGATAACATCCGAAAATATTGTCACCTAGGTTGGTAAAAGGAATGGTACATATTGAGTCTGGGATGTTTATGTTTATTTCAAGAATGGGAATTACATTAACAGAACAATTACTCGGCGGAAAATACCGGACACATAGTGTTGTTTAGAAAAAGGTGCTGACTTCGAGAGAATACAATTTTGAATTTCCAAACAACCTATCAGGTGTGCCACACCTAGAGTGGAATATTGGAATGTCATGGCCGTCAGGAATCAATGTTCGAAACAGTTAGGAGGTATGTCAGGGTCTTTTTTATGTTTGGGTTGAAAACATTAAGTTAAACACATTCTTTGGCAATTCAGAATCCAGAATAGGGATTTGAGATATTGAATAGAAAGAATACACAAACAAAATGCTGGTTGAAGAATTGTGTTTAACGATTGAGAAATGTAGCCGACTGTGCTAATAAATACAAGACGAATTTACAGACGAGGTTCAGATTAGCGACGAGCTAGAAGGGTGCGTGCCGGAGAGCCATCCACCGGAAGGTGCCAGGGGCGGCATCTACACTGTAGTGATTACATGTATGACGAAGATGTAGTCGTCTACTATAGTGTTATTCACTGTGGATTTGCATGAGGCCAATTTGTATGAAGTGAAACATAATACAGTCAGAAAGGTTTTCATTTGAAGAATATGTATATGTCTAAAGAGAATATATGCAAATATAGACAACGACTGTCCGCAAAGATAAAGAAACAATGTCAACATTGTATTAACTTACATGATTTCCATGTAATATCGTTTCCACTGTGCTCTTACTGCTGATTGGTTTTCGCGCTACCAAGTGAAACCGAAGATTGCGTAGAAAGTAGGCATTTAGAACATTCATTCGGCCATCAATACCCGTTTCCAGAACATATTGAATGCATCCTTGAGTAGGGTATGTATATGTGTAATTAAGTATGACATGATAGGAGGCAAGCTGTAGAGTTGATATACCTAATCAGAGAAAAAATAATTTACAGCGATACAGAGTTGAAATAGTACTGGCGACAAGAAGTCGCTCTCTTGCAACCAAGTGGTCATCTCACACCGCACTGCCAGACAATAGAAATGAAAACAAAGGAGTGAGCAGCATTAGTCAATACATGTCGTATGAATGCCCGTTCGGAGTTGGTTAACGGCAGAGCAGCATCATCGGCAACATCATCACAATAATCATCAGCAGCAGCAGCATGTTCGGTTCCAGACCAAGGCTTTTCCCAACTCCTCCCATGGCGATTGTATTGTCATGTTGGTTCTGGGAATATAGTGGCTAATTGAGCCCACCCGTTACCACCATAGTATAATGTAATTATAGCAAACAATAAAACACAATGAACTTGTGTCGATTTTCTACAACTTTTTAATGTTTCTGTTTTGTAATACTTTCAAAACAATAAGGAAACCGAATCTTATTTCATGTTGATCATCACCAGTCTTATTCATGAAATATCAGAGATACTTTTATTTAGTGGAATTGGTTCTGCGCTCCTACTGAGACCATCGTCACCAGCAGTAGAAGTATTAGTATTAGTAGAAGTCGTAGTAGTGATGTATACACGTACACAGAAACAGAGTAGGACCTTGTTTACACCTTTATTCACATTCTGCTTGCTTTAGCGTGGCAGAAACCAACCTAGCGGTCAAAAACATGACATATGCTTTAATATCATAAGATCAGTAAAGTTCTGTCTAGGTAAGGGATACGCGATTCTTGTTTCCGTACAAGCGGACGTATGTTTGGATCCATAGAGTGTAATAGTTGTCCAAAACTGTTATATTACCAGGCGCTTTCGGCCAAAATTAGCCATTTCAAGGTCTTTGACAGTTCCAGAATGATTTCAACTACGGTGCATTAGTGTGTGTTGTTTTAGTTAGTGGAAACTGTTCATTCTAAGTTGGGAGGGGTTTCCATTGCAAAATACATTCAAAACTCACTGACCCTGGCCGAAGTATATTTTATTCAGTGTTGGATTCCTCTTTTTTAATAACTAGGGCTTCCAAGATTATTGGTCTTTTTTAAAAATTCATCCTGTATAATATATGGGTGTTTTCTACAAGTACCTTACGTGTATGGATTTCCAAAGGCATATGTGTATTTATATGTTGTCTTATGGCACGTTGGTTCGATAGGTGGCAAGTTAGGCGTCTGGATAGACATTTAGAAGATGTTTTTGATAGGGAACACATTCCCCCAAAGGGCAGGTGAACTCATAAACATCGTTGGTCTTTTCGAGACTGGTTCTTACTAATAATGAGATTAGCAGTTTTAAATATTTTATAGTAGGTTCAAATGAAAAGGTGCGTTGTTGTATTATTCGTCTGATAGCAGATTCTTGTTTTTGTAATTTTGGTGAGGTTAGATGCATTAGAAAAGATTCATAATTTGTTTTTGTGATCTGTAGTGTTTTCATAAAGTTTCTTTAAAAACAAGTCAATTAGTTTGTCTACAATATAGTTAAGGAAACCGTTATTTATCAGCGTTTGATTGATGTTGGAAAGTTCGTTGTAGAATAACGTGTGGGAAGAGGAGATTGAATGTGCTATGTTAATAACATTCTTAATGATGGCTAGTTTGTATCTGCGCATAATCGCTGTTTTCATTGAGATGACGATCATCCAGGCTTGTCGGTTTCTTATACAGGGAGGTAGTAGAGACATTGTCATTGGAGTCAACTAGAACGTCTAGAAAAGGGATATTTTCATGGTTATTTAATTCGGATGTGAAATTAATTCGTTTAGGTTATTAGCTGAAATGGAAATGCCATCGACATATCACACATATCCTTCTGGTTAAGGCAACTGTTTATAAACAATGTTTTCGATATGGGACATATAATAATCAGAATAATTGGACCAAAGGGAAACCCCATACAGACGCCCAAATTGCCACCTATCAGACCAAAGTGCTATAAGACAACCGATAAATACACACCTGGTTTTGGAAACCCCTATACATAAGATACTTGTAGATAACACCCATATATTATACAGAGTGTATTGCAAAAAATGTCTAATAACTTTGGTAGCCTTAGTTATGAAAAAGAGGAATCCAACACTGAATAAAATCCTCTTCGTCCAGGGTCAGGGATTTTGAATGATAAAACTGTATTAAATTTAACTGCAAAGGATATACGTTGGGGTTAGTGATTTGAGTTAATATTAGGGTTAGGTTTAGGGTTAGTGTTCTGGTTAGGGTTACGGATAGACACGATAATTACAGAACAAATGAAAACAGAAAAACGTTCAGTATTACGATGGTAGGTGAAAACCACTGACAAATATTTTACGACTTCCATAGACAAATGAAATATTAACGCCGCTTCAATATATAATAACCTGATTTGATTCTTCTGGTTAGGTTTCCTCAGTGTCAAAAAGACCTGAAAACAGTAGCTTTCTTCAAGTCAGCATGAAAACATACTGAGAATAGCGCTGTATTTCTGATTGCTTTTAATGACGTAGCCTTTTGTTCGGCTCATGTTCGCAGATTCCTTCAGCTTACGCTTCCCTCAGTGAGGATCTATTAAATGGACATACTTTCCAAATAGTGTTATATTCTACCTTGTTTTCCACATATATGCTCGACCATGCGAGTCCTCGTTCTATCTAATCTATTTTATATGTTCTTTGGCATTGATATACTTAGGGATCGCCTGAACTTTCCCAGGAGAATTATAAGGCTGAAGAACTATTCAGCCGATGAAATAGTTATACACAGAAGAAAGATAAGCATAGTGGATAACTTCATAATTTTAGAAAATATTCATAAATCTTACTTACTGCAATATGCTTGATCCATGAGGGTGATAATTCTTAAGCCCGCATTGCAATGAAACTCTTCACCGGCGTCAGACAGATCCATGATAGGTCCACACGAATTGTTGAATTCAGAACCCTCTATATCCCAGTTGGGTTGATGTATTGCATTCTGAATATCCACCTTCGTGCCGTTTTCAGACATGAATTCGTATATAATCAAGGCCGATACCTATTTTAGTAAAAATACCGTGGGAATATTAAACTTAAATAAAAACTGGTTTGGTTAGTAATTCAATAGAAACCTTCTTGACCAACATCTTTTGGCAGCATGTCATGTTGGTATGATCAATTAAAGATTGAAAAAGAGGTGATCAATAAGTTACTCTTCTCGCCACTTGTTGGATCACCCAAAAGACAGAATGTTCAAGAAACAAGCGCGAACGCTGGCAGACGCAAAGTTAGCCAATTTAGCATGAACTCACATTGTAAATTGACCCACAATAAACTATTTTGGACGCTACATTTCTAAAAACAAAATACTGTTTTCTAGACATAATAAGGACTAACTGTTGAATAATTTCAGCCCACTAGCTCCATTGGCGCGGTATGTACGCATGACCCATACGTAGACAGCCAGCCAGCCAGCAAAAAACACTTAAAATCTGAATAAATATATGTTGACCTATGTTGACAATTTTGGTTGGCGGTTTGCAATTACAATATTATAGAAAATGTTATACTGAATGTGTGTGCAACGGCAAATGATCTGTCGTAGTGGTATTAGTAGAAAACACAACGCACAAAACACCTCGCTGTTTTGTAGATGCGAGGATTTGCTTTGTAACGACATAGAATGAGGAGAGATAGAAAGGTGAGGAAATACCAATGCCTCTTGATTCCAAACCGTTTGGCTCCCTGCGAAAAAGGCAAGGAAGGCAGACATGCAGCCTGACCAATACAGACTGGTCGTTTCATATATGCGTTGCCTGATAAATCAACATCAGCACAAGACGTACAGTTAGTTGACCACATGATATGTGACAGGTAATCACTTGGCCACGTGTCTTCCTTTAATCACATTAAATTACCGAATATGAGATACGTGTCCTCTGAATATGCCAGCTATGATCGTCTCGTGTGCGTGAGTGTGCGCGTGTTTGTGTGCGCGTAGGGGGGGGGGGCAAGGAATACCTGCATCAGAAAGCAAACACCAGGCACCAATTTCCTGCGTGGGGATCTGGCATCGTCACACTGTAACATAGAATGCTAGCCTTGGTTATTTGTAATTGTATTCGAGCTCTGAAAGCATGGCTGACCCCAGCGTTATCATTCCATGAACGCAATTTATGTGTCCGTAAAGTTTTGAAGGAGAACGTTTAGTTACAAACGTACGCTAACTTAGTTACTAAATTGACTCCTAAAACAGGACGTGTCTACGGAGCACATTAAACATGTAATGTTGTTTGAGTTTAGAAAAATATATAGAAGCAACCCAAAATATGCAGGGTGTTTATTGGAGAGATTCTTTAAATGAAGGATAGTTTAAACAGTTGAGACAATGGGGCACCATCTCAAGAGATGCGCCACGAACATGTCGTCCCGTTGAATTTAACAGTGTCCTTCTTTTGTCCGAACTCGATAGAAATGGTATTGTTAGTGTCGAAGGATTTGCATTTGAATTCAGGCAACACTTTCAAAAGGTGACTCAACCTGGAAATGGTTTCTCTATGATTTACCAGAAGCCAACCATAAAACAACAGTGAACATCTAGATTGCTCTGCACCTTTGTGAACGGATATCGATCCAAAGGAAATGTTGCTATGTGTTTGGTGGGATTGCCTTGGCGTTTTTACCAGTAAGTATTACGATTGAAACATGCATCAATTGCAAGGAGTAACAGCATTTCA
>VCCN01006528.1:959440-972214 GCA_006491835.1 Architeuthis dux
TAAACGGTATATATTAACACTATCTAACTGTTGGGCTTAAAATGTTACAGCCCAGAACGTGAAGCTACGTATTCATCATTCTACGAGAAAACGTCAGGTACACAGTCAAAGATCTATGGACTGTGGAATTCTTGATGGAGGTATGTACACATACACATCGTTAGAAGGGGACGTTCATCAGCCTTCTAACGCTGTATGTTCCCAATTTGTATATGTTGAGTTTAAAGGTTTACAGCACAAAACCCAATGTATTGCAACGGATTAACCAACACAGATTTAATGAGACCAAATATGAAGCGTTCAATGATCGATGATAAATTAAAGAAGCGTCCATTGTCAAAGATGCCATCGAGTGTCGATTTATTTTATCAAAGTTCAAAGTGTACTTAGCCATCGGTCATTATAGGTGCTTTAAGAGGATGGTTTACTTGAGGTGTTTATTCGACAATAAATTAAGATGATGGGCTGGGTAGCCACAAATTCAAACGTATGTGAGAAAGAAATGTTAACAATCAATTTGAGCTGGAGCTGTGGCTTTTAAGAGTTGAAACATGTTGAGAATTGTAAGATGAAAGGAAGTAAAACACTTGAATATTTTACGACTATTCGGTGCCAGGGTCTGCGAAGATACCGTGCTAGTGTGGTATACCCCTTTACACTGTACTGCCTCCATGGGTCGTCTCGTCGTGGGTTGCTCATTTGCGGGAGGGAAATCGTGAACTTGGACAATCAAAAAGAAGGACTCGAAAAACTGGTTGTAAACATATGTGACATATTTTTATTACATAGCTTACATTTCGTCGGCCGGAGAATGAATACTGGGTGAGAGATAAAGAGAACCATCAGTCTGTCACTAACAGGGGCAGCGGTCTCGTGCCTTCCGACTCCGCTGATGTTTCTCTCTGCTTGGATATCTGAGCTTCTCTGTCCGGGTATTTAGTTTATCCGTCTCTTAGCTTCCTTTATCAGGTTTGAACGCCTACGCTTGTGTCATTTCCGGTTCCACATCCTGTTGTTTTGGACACCCACGCATATACTTATTTCCTAAGGTGACCGGGTCACTTCCATTTCCGCACATGTGTTTGACCCCGTGGCAGTATATCATAAGAGTAGGTGCTAGTGATCGGAGGACACGTGTCATTCAATCTCCCGTAATAACCAGACATCTAGATTGAACATGGGAATGCCTGAAATACAAACGTGGAAGGAAAGAAAGAAAGAACGAATGTAATAAGGAGAAAGACCACACATATATAGAAATGTGTTGCATATCCTAACAAAGAGAGAAGGGAAGAATGAAAGAAGGAAAGGGACATATAAAAGAAATGAATGAAAAAAATGAACATTTTAAAAATGGAATAGACAAATGAAAGCTGAGGAAATATGGAGAATATTATTAGGTAGCCGTCAATCAAAACTGTCACCAAAACTGTCAACATACGTTTCTTCTGATTTCAAGTTGGTTTGGCTGGCTGGTTATATATGTACGTATATAGCATGCGCATATACCGGATCAATGGTGCTAGATGGTTGATAATATCGACATTTACCCCTTATTATACTACAAAAAAACATTATTTTATTAAGAAAATTCCCCTCTTAAATAGTTGTGTTTTAGTGCGGGTTGGGGGGTCAGTTTGTAATATTGTTATCCGTAGGAGGTGTTAGAGCCCAGATTTGGAATGCTGATTTTCACTACAGGCGGGTTACTTGGATGGTTAACTCTAAACAATATTCCTAGCCTCTCAAGCTTTATCTCAGTTTAAGCTTGTGCCAGGCTTAACAACTATTAGTAAATATCAAGAAAAGAGAAGTGTTACAATAAAAGCTTATGAATTGGAGAAACAAGACTAACATTTATTTGAAATACGAGGAAGAAAACAAATGCAGGAGAGCAAAACAAACTAAGAAGAACATGATTCATGAGAAAAAATCCGTTATATTTAATAAAAGTAAAAAGAAACAATAATAAACATGAACAATCGGTAAAAGGAAGCAGACACAAAATAAACAAAGGACGAAATGTAACCCGCAAACATTTAAAAGAATCAGAATAAATTGAGATGCAAATCATTTCATTGTGTCTGGGCCCGGCGGCGTCATGCCAAATGGAATAGTTCGAAGTAATTCTGCGTTTAAGTCATTGAATATTGTCAAACTCAAGGAGAAAGTCAGGAGTTTTTCTATCGTAACACGGACATTCCTCACCAGATTTAGGGGAATACACTGATATGTAAAATCCCCATTCTCCTAACGTGATTTGAACTCTGATTACACTAATTGTGAGTGTGTGTATACGAAAGAGAAAGTGAGTGAAATAGGAGAGAGAGAGAGAGAGAGAGAGAGAGAGAGAGAGATCAGTAGCCGACTGTATTAACGAACGTGTATCATACAGATACGCATGGGATTATTTAATTCTAATAAATGAATAGAGAGAACACATATATTTTAAATTGTTGTATGTATTATATATACACTACATAAGTTGCAGTAATCAGCTTCAGTCGGAATAGAAGTAGGAGTGAACTTTGACCCTGCAGCAGCCAGTATTGTTCCTATCCAAAGTCTTATTCAATCAGAAAAGAAAATAGATAATTGTATTACCCATTGATCCTTAAAAGTCAATGCATAAATGTGAAAGTGAAATGATTCCAATCTCTTATTTAATTAATATGATTTATAGTGGTACAATACTATTTTAATGACATTAAACTAGTAATTATGTAACGTAACAAAGAAACGAACAATGGCAATAAGTTTCTCTACTTATCTTGTCGCCTCTGTCGTATGTTTATTCACATTTCCGCAGTCCTACATTTCAAATTCTCTCTTTAATGTTTGGTCCAATGGTCAGTCATTGACCAATTGACTAATCAGATAGTGGCGGTAGTGGTTCGTGATGGGCGGAATTATAGTATAGATGTGCCTGTTCTTAAAATAAGTGTTTTCTCTCTGCACCTTGTATAGAAAAGGTTACGTTATTAAAGCTAAGCATGTATTCGATAACAAGAAGTTGAATTACATCGAAACCGAAGAATACTTAATTAAAAAAGGTCAAGAAATTCCGAGAGGAAACACACCAATCAATAAACAGACACATTTCTGTTCATTTCGTCGCGAAATGTTTTTAGATATCAGCATTTCAGAAATTGTATTTTCGAGATTGACCTTATGACTTCAAAAGCAGGAAGTTGTAAATGGGTTCAATAACTAAACAACCAAAACCCGTTCCCAACGAAGAATGCATTCGCCCACCATTCGTCCTGTGACGCCACCTCAATCGAACAATAGCTCACGCCCAATTTAATTTGGACACTGTTTGAACAGTGCAGGACAATAACATTACAGATTGTTTCTATAGTTTTGAGAAGGGTCATTAATATTCAATTGGTTCCTCGGACGATTGAACTCCTTCCTCTTATCTGTGTCGTAAACACGATGTTAACACCTGAAGAAGGCCGAAGAATGGATCAGCCGAAACGTCGTATTTACAACACAATTAACAAGAAGGAGTTTAAACGTCTAAGGAATATTTTGAATAATAACATTACAATTCACCACGATCTCGACAATGACTGAACGTACAGTCGGAAGCGCTCGATCAAATATATCGTTTGGACCAACATACCGAACATACGTGCTCTTGTGCGTAAACAAGAAAGACTAGCCAAAAATCTAAAAAGGTATTCCTTGTCCGTCGTATTTAACCAGACGTGCATATATTGTCGGTGACAAGGTGATATCCAAGTAAAGAACTTATCCTAACAAATCTGACGAAGCCGATTCGCTCTTAAATCTGTCTCGAACTTTATGTTTGCCAGTTTATGGCATTGGCGAACCTTGTTCAAATTCCGGCTGAAGTAGTTTGTGAACAAATCGCATTTCAAATATTTCTCCTGATATCCAGACATTCCATGAAACCACTCTACCAAGTAATAATGAACATATCATTCTTTGATGTAACCTTTTCCGCGCCCAGCCATTCACCAACATTTTCGGTAGCATATATATGTTGTTATTTAAATGGAGTTTGGAGTCTGCATATCAGTGGAGGTTAGAGAGGATTTTAATATAATGCTTAATTTGATCACACTAATTGTGTGTGTGTGTGTGTGTGTGTGTGTGTGTGTGTGTAAGAAAGAGAAAGTGAGTGAATGAGAAGGAGAGAAAGAGAGAGAGGGGAGAGAGAAATCACATGTACTGTCACACCAGAAATTCCCTAAAGCGCGCACCACACAAAACAACTTCATTGTATTAGATCGTTTCCAGTAAAACGAGATTATCTCCATTCTCAATTACCGCTCTCCGGATATCATAGGAACAAAGAGTTAATCTGATCTGCTCTGAGGCTCGGGGACATTGAGAGAAAGGATAACATCTGGACCGACAGAGCGACGCCATAACACACGAGAAAGCATTATGAACCAGGTCCCTTCGTATTAAACATACCGAAAGCGAATTAGAACAATAGATTATTTTAATCACTGTCTTCTAAAGACTATGCCACTCAAAATGAATTGCTAGTTCTGAAGAACAGGAGAAGAATAACATAAATAAAAAGAATTGCATTCCAAATGACCAGGCATTTATTCTCAGTGAACCCTACCTCCAATATATGACACGCAAAGTGTAAGACATACTTTGGGAATTAACATTATAGAAAACAGATGAACAGAGTCCATAAACCATCTGTTTAGATGCTACAGACAACGCATGCTTGTAATGGAGAGAAATACAGTAGTACAACTATCAAGCTAACGTCTTTCCGACCAAGCCAAGAATATGTTGAAAATAAACTTAATACCAGACATATAGCAGCAGGGAATGAGTGATATATGGGTTCAGCATAATCCAGGCATTTTTCTGGGAAATAAATATCACTAAGTACTCTGTAAACAAGTGTTATGATATGCTGCCACGAAAGGGTCATTTCCAGGTCAACACCTGTGCGGAAACGCAGTTGACCCGGTCACCTTAGCATATGCGTAGGTGTCCAAAAAACAGGCTGTGGAAACCGGAAATCACACAAGCGTGGACGTTCGGAATCCATAAAGATCAGAGCTGATACGAAGGAGCTCAGAAGAGCAGACCCGAACACTGAACAGAGACCCGAACAGGAAACTCAGAGGACGCAGCCAGGAGGCATACCGCCTAGGGCTGGGAAGGCATAATACCAAGTACCACTGTTGGGAATGGTCTCTCGGTACCCTTATCTCTCTCTTCCACTCTTCATCCAACGGCCGACAAAAGTGTATGCTATGAAATACAAATATGTCTAATAGTTTTACACCCAGCTTTTGGGTCCTTCCGTTCTATCCAATTTCAGCATTTCCTCCCGCAAATGAGCAATCCACGATGAACCGACCCATGGCAGCAGAACAGTGTACAGGGCTACACAACACAAGTATACCGAGATTGATAGGTGTGAATAAGGAAAGCAAATACCTCCTAAATCGTGGATATTACTCTATTAGTGGACATCAGATTTAGTTTCAAGGACATTCAGAAATTGGAAACATGCCAGGACCTTCCCCGGGACCTGAGAAAGCTGTGGATAACGACGGTTAGGATACCGCCTATAATAGAATGCTGACTAGGAAACGTGCACATACACTTTAATCAATAATACATGAGTTTGAAATTAAGGGTTGAGATTATACAAACCATGGCGTCGCTGGTTTTTGATACTAGATACTGAGAAGGGTGCTCTATATTTGAGGAAACTCTCTGTCCCAGTCGTCAGCAATGGCCACCAGAGATCGGGCATTAAAATGCAAATGCATGAAAATAAATAATTGTTCTAATGGAGGATACACATTTACCAGATCACAGGAAAGCTCAGTCAACTAATGTATATGGAGGACTTTAAAATTATTGACAATTCTTGAATTTGATACAGACCGTCAGGATGCTCATCACCACCTGCGCCTGACATCAAAGCAGAGATTTTGAAAACAACCAAATTTGCTTAGCAATATGACTTCTATATATAAATAGGTAGATAGATAGAATACGTTTAAATACGTATATTCAAAATCATGCAGTGTGTATATGAAATGTGTTTGTTATGCACTGAATTAGGATGAGGGCTATATTGACACATGGTAAACAAAATGAATTTCTTTATTGGGTTGAAATTGAAAAGTAAGGAATGTTATTAAAATGAAGGTTTTGTTTTGTTAAAATAACAAACAGACATTACAGATTGAATCCTGATTATGAAATGGTTGTACAATAATTTAGGATATTAAAAAGAATGTCGGTTGATCCGGTTAAAGAATTTACTGACGCAAACAAACGTATAATGTAATGTTTTAACGTCACTAAAAGATCACCTGTTAAACATGGATATACCGATAAATAGGGGTGAAAACCCAAGGAGAGGGGCAGAGACCAGGACTAGCTGTCCAAGGCTAGGACTTGTGTCCGCCTCCCCACCATAGAGTTTAAACGAGAAACACAGTATCAGCTAACTTCGTCTGTTTGTTGGCATTGTTTGACAACTCAAAATTCAACAATATTCTGAATGAGAATGTAGATTGTGTAGTAATCACGTTTCGTATAGTGCAGATTCCCGGAGCGTCGCTACCAGTAAAGTCAAATAGAATGAACATAATATTTTTAATCGGACTTCGTTTTTCTCAATGAACCAGTTGACTTTCATGTCAGTTCCTTTCAGCAAAGCCATGAACTCCAAGCGATATCCGACCAGTTTCAACTTTACACACCAGTACAACACACACGTCGGTTGCGTATATGGGATTATACCCCATAACGTAACAAAAAGAAATATACCGCCGTTCCAAAATGCCACGAAAATAAACGCTTGTAAAGCTGATGCTGTTTACGAGGCACTTTACATAAGTGTACATACATATAAATGATATACAAATGCCTCGATGATTGTCTAGGCAGCGTATTTCCCCGGAAAATCGCAAGAAAGCAAGTTGACAAATCATTTAGTGAAAACGCAGTTATCGCTGATTCAAGAGATGCTTGTCAGTATTTAGCCGAGGTTTTCCCCTGATAAATAAGGAGGTTACAAGATCAAACACTGGTCTATTTCTGGTAAAAGGTTTATTCACAGATGAGTGACATCTCTCTTTGGCCTGACCGACCTTCGACCCAACACCACCCCAGGTCACATGAAACTCTACAGACACGATATTGATAGTCCAGCAATGGACGGACAGTACCATTCGGGAAAGACGTCCCTCTTGCACGCTTCGTTGGAGATTATAACGTACGCCATTGTGGTTCTGCCTTGTCTCTTCGTTCTAATATAATATAATAATATCGTGTATCTTCAAATGTAGGCATTTTAGTAGATGTGTACTTCGTATGAGTTGGTGAGAATACAATACGTGTGTGTGTGTGTGTTTGTGTGTGTGGGGGCCACCCGAAGGCTTCTCCTTCTTATAGTTACTGTCCTTTCTTATAGGGATGAACGCGACTCCTATCCCTGGTTTGAATCACTGCAAGTGGTATTACATGGCAGTCACCCACATGGGTAATGATCATGATTGACGTTGCTTAATTTCGGGAAATTACGAGAACCTGTGTGTCCAACGCAATTTCACCGTACTACGAAAAAGAAAAAGAAACATAAAATAAAATACAAACAAACACACACACACACATACACACACACACACACACACACACACCAACCCACCACACACACATACACATCCATGTGTGCGTGTCCATGCATATGTGTATGTGTCTTTTCTGTTTCTACCTTTCTCTCTCGTATAATTATATAATAGTATCGATTTGAGTCAGTTCATGTTTTTACTATTTCATAGATATCTCTCTATATCTCTCGCTATCATCATCATCATCATCATCACCATCATCATCAGCAGCAGCAGCAGCAGCCGTTACACGTCCACTGTTGGATAAAGGCTTTTCTGTATCCTTCCATAACGACCTATCTTTTGCTAACCTCTGCCACATCTTACCGTCAAACCTTTCTTTCTCTACCCTACGTCTTGCGTCTGGTATTTTCCTACTGCGTTTACTGTCGCATGGACACACATCTGTTAGTCTTTCCCCCATGTATTGTACTTTGTTGTTGCTAGGTGACCAACCCATCTCCATTGTTGCTGCTTAATTATTTGTATAATATCTTTCACTCTAGTCTCCTCTGTGCTCCATGTTGATCTTTTTCTATCTCTTAGAGTTATTCCTAGCATTGCTCTTTCCAATGAAGGAATGCTATTCTAAGTTGGTTTTCAGCTCGTTGTGTCAATTTCCATGTGTCGCATCTGTAAGTCACTTTTGGTATTATGCAACCGTTGTATACCTTACGCTTTAAGCACATTGGCAAACTGCTCTTCGGAATGTCTCTATTCATACCAAATGCTTTCCAACCTATCGTTTTGCGTCGTTTTATTTCGTAGTCATGGTATTTCTCTAAAGTTATTACCTGTCCTAGGTAGATGTATTCATTACCCTCTTCTAGAGCCTCTCATACAGTTATGACCATTTTGTGGACTGTATCGTTGAACATTGCTTTTATACTCGTTTTGTTCATCTTCTTCTTTACTTTACCTATTTAGATCAGTTAGCATGTTTTGTAATTCTTCGGTTTATGTTTATTCCCATTCCCTCCCAGTCAGTTTTCCGAAAGATACTGTCAAGGCTCGCTGTAAATGGTTTAGGTGATATTGTACCGCACTGTCTTACTCATTTCGCTATCTGTATCGTGTGTGTATCTTTATGTAGTCTAATTATTGCAGTGCCATTTTCGTATATGTTTTGGGTGATTTGTATGTAATTCTCGTTAACACCCTGTTCTCACATTGCGTTGAATCCATAGCACTTCATCCGCTCATGTTAATATGATTAGCAAGTAATCTAAAAAGCCATTAACACTTGAACAGCCAAAGTGTCGGAATTACAATCTTCCTATTTCTGACGCCATAATAACAGAGACACCCTGAAAGTGAGACTTGGTAAGTTAATATTCTTCCTGGTTTATTCACAACCTCATGTGCATCAATCGAAATATAGACGTATCTATTAAATGAGGGAGGTTTACTTGTAATTACCGACGTGTAGAAAATGACACTCTCTCTTCTCATCAACAACAAATAAATGATGTCATTATTCATGATGAAATTGAAACCAAAAATACAATCTGCCAATTAGGTATGCTCGTTTTTCATTGTGCGATGGTGAAGAGGCAGATTAGATTCTCCCATCAGTTATTCACTAATCTTGGTCAGTTATTGATAGCAATACATTAATGACAAATATCGTTATCTGCCACATTTTGGAAAACACTAGTTAGTTAAAGATGTGTGAACGATGGTACTCACCTGAAGTCAATTTTGGATTAAAGTAACCTGTTTAGCCATATTGCAGCCAGTGACAGTCTTGGAGGTGAATTGGTACGTGGAGTTAACAGAATAATATTATAGCATAGATGGTGCTGACCGTCAAGGTCAGTGCTGGTCAACAGAGGTATTTTAGAATATTCTTTTCAGACCCAGAAAACAAACTAACAGATCTGCTTTTTGTAAAACGCTGAGCAACCATTAAATACGTTTTAAGACAAAAATTAAAAACGGAAACAACAAAAGGTCTCCATACTGGCACCCAGTTGTAAAAGCACTAATGTTGTGTACCTAGAATCCTGGACTAACGGAAACATTAAATTGCAAGGCTTTTGCCCGTATATTTTGTGAATTACAGCTCTCAGGAACGCAGCCGTGTCCAAAATACCCGATTTAAAATTGAAAGGAAAAGTTCTAATAACCCGGAAATCATTTGTACGCATCGAGCGGAAGGTCCATGCAGATGTTCAAGACTCTAGATCAAATAGATTGTGAATTAGAGCTATCAGAGATCTAGAAAAATGATGTGTCAAATAGAGTTTTAAAAAGAATAAAATTCCAAGATTATCATAGTTCGTTTCTCCGCGTCGAGTAGAATATATACATTGAAATACTATTTCGATACGAGCTACTTTGTAATGTGTAAAGAGTGTAAATAAATTGTGAACATATTGTTCATATGTTGTAATATTTGCAGTCATGTTCTCCGGTCTAAGACGTGTATCCTTGCTAGTACGCTTTATTTTAAAGTAAACAAAAGTTCAGAAAACTGAACCTTTTTCTCAAACAAAATGCTCGGTTTACGGATTTGTTCGGTTATCAGAATTTCGGAAGAGAGATTGTATAATTGTATATTTGCAAACAGTTTCCCCGGAATACGCCGGGTAACATTGCTAGTGTGTTATGTTTATTTCCAAAGAAACATATGTTCGGTTTACGGATCTGTTCGGTTATCAGAATGTCGGATACAAGATTGCATAATTATATGTGTATGCATCAGAATTTTCCATAAAACAAAATCAGGATGGCAGATTTAAATGAATACAATACGGACATTTGTAATCAGAAGTAAAAATAACCAAAGTCAAACGTTAGATATTGCATAAAAGTATGTACATGGTAGTTTTGAGAAGTATCATTAATATTCAAATGGTTCTTCGGACGATTTAAATCCTTCTTATTATTTGCGTTGTAAACACGACGTTATTCTCTTACCATACCAAAACTGGATTGGTGAACGTAAACTGGTGACCAACTGTGTTTACTTCATCTCCTGTAAATTTGGTATTGTCTATACCGGAGAAAGGGCCGTCCGATCAAGGTCAGACTTGATAAACAGAAGACAGCCATAATCAGGGGTGATGGCCGACAACATCTGGAGAGAGAACGGTGACGATCTTCCTCTCTGGGAGGAAGTCCAGATAATTGAGAGAGAACGATGTTGGAAGCAGATAAAAATCAAAGAGGCAGGTCACATCAAAATGTCGACTGCATGCATTAGCCAGACAAGTACGGATTTCAGACAGAGGTGGCTTCCACTTCCCAACAAATCTAAACTCGACAAGACAAAGACACAGAAACACCCGGACCCTGTGCTATAATGGTTATCCTATGTATATATAACTTCTGTTTAACCCATCACACCCGGATTCTACACCTGTAGAAGGCCGAGTAATGGATCAGCCGCAACGTTGTGTTTACAAATAACAAGAAGGAGTCCAATTCAAAGAACCATTTGGAAAGTGATTTAATTTCAGCCACATGGCTGTTCAATTCGGGACCCATTTGGAAAGTAATTTAATTTGAGCCACAGGGCTGTCAAATTTATTCCATATTCCTCTGAGCAAATCCAGAAACCTATTAATTCTCCTTGGTCAAGACCTTTCCACTTCTGGCAGCAAATCATTCGTAAACTCTCATCAATTTCACTACAGTTCATTTCAAGTCGGTCAGTAGAGAAGGTCACATCATGATGACCCTTGTTCGGCATCAACCTGGTGTTGGCTCTTGCGCAGTGTTTATTGCAACGAAGAAATATTTCGGTCATTACATTTCCATCAACTCTGCCAACTGGAATCGCCTGATGATAAGCGATGGTAACTTCTCTGTCTCTCCTTTTCCGCACACATTTCATCCAAAGAGCTTCATTACAACTATTTTATATACTGAGTGTATACACAATTGATGTTGCTGATGTTCGCTAGGTATCAAGTGACAGCATGTGTCCTCAATACTACAGCACGTCCCTCGGTATCCTCGGTGATTTTCGTAATTCCAGAATCGTTATTATTTGTATTTATTGATTTTCCACACAAATGCGTATTTGGTGGCTCACATTGGGGATTAAAAGACACCAAGTGTGATAAATACTGAATCTATTCAATATTCTGTATTATTAAGTGTACTCATTGAAGTTCTACACCAGTTGTAACCGGTGATTTTCACTGGAGATCAAGTGACATCAAGTCGTATAAATACTCTATTCAGTGTGTTTAAATATTATTATTTGAACTCTGAGATGTATTACTAGTGTTAAGTGATGACCTTTACATGTGCTAAGTGACAACAAGTGTTCTCAATACCCGAACCTTCTCTTCAGTATTCTTGATTATTATCACTACCAACAGCAAGACGTCATAGAGGATTCAGTAACGAACAGATTGTCATCTAGTGATGGAGGGAAAACACTACAACCAATGACTTATTATCTCTATATATATATTGCGATTCTTTGAACTCGAATCGTATATTCTGTGATTCTGTGATCCCATAGTTGTTGTGTTTTGTTGTTGTTCTTGTGGTAGCTGTGTGAAATTAGAATGCGTTTTGATTCGTAATCTGTTTAAGCGTGTTAAGAAAAGAAGACAGAACAAGATAACACGTGTGATAGGGTTGATTAGCCTGGTAAGAAGTGAGCCTTCCCCGTTCCCACTTCCGGTTCCCGCTTTTTGGGACCAGAAACGGAATGGGGTTTGCTGGGAGCTTGCCTCGGCATGTTTATTGATACAGATATATTTATATAAACATTACAATAGTGTATCACATTTGTTTGCTAACCTCCAACAAAATTAATGTTATACCAAAGTGATGTAGACGACTACTCTGATGTAGACCAAAGTACCGTGGTCCATTAAACGTCACTTGATCAGACAAATATAATCTCTCAAGTGAACTGTCTGCTCTTTCCTGGTGGATAATCATACTTGCTCCGGAAACAGCAGGGGGTGAGGACTGGTACGAAATAGATGCATTGTTAAAACATACATTAAAGAAGTGAACATCGGATTTCGTGAATCGTCGGAGTGCGATTATCTCATACATCTCTTTGTTTTAATGCGCCAGGGACAATGGTCGAAAGAAAATGGCGTGTGCCACTGCGGCCATCGCACCTTCTTGTCTGATTATACTACTACTACTACTACTACTACTA
>VCCN01006528.1:1090775-1102636 GCA_006491835.1 Architeuthis dux
CAAGGCTTCTCTCGCAAACCGATTCACCCGGATCATGATTCCGATCCCATTTAAGAAACCATCGTAGTAGCCCGTCGCCCTGGTATTTACTGTGGCTTTAGGATGCTAATTCTTTCTAAGTAAGCGACACATACTTTCTACATGAATGATATGATCCGCTGTTTCCGAGCAGAACGTTACTCAAACCATCTAACAGCCTCCACCGGCTTATGGTTTTCCAACGTCCTCTGCTGTCTACCTTATTCAGGAGAAAGCGAGGGTTATCGGGCCAGACGACCTGTTTTCATTGATCCTACGTGTGTATTCAGTCTCTAGTTTTCAAAAAAAACATCTAGGAACTTTTGCACCCATCTAATTCTTTAAAAACATTCAATCGCTTTTCCGCATTATTTGAACCTTATGTCGCAAATTCAATTTATTTAACATTAGCGAACTCATAAAGAAAAAACGTTCAGCTTATTAAAACCATCGATCATGTGTTTGGGGGCAGGCATTGCCCCGATAGCATTATATACGAATCATGTGACCCAATATAGACATCAATGAGAGTATCATGTGGAAGATATTTGAGTTGACCCTTAAAATCGACTAGAATAACTGTCTCATCAACATCATGTATTACCAGTCTGGAAGTATTATTTGATATATTTCCTTGGCTATCCTATTTTCTTGTTTTTACTTTAGCCTTTGTAAATTGATGAAAGTTCTGAGATGAAGAATTTTCATTGCTCCTTTTATGTTTATTTTTATATTTCTCATATTTCTTCTTTTTCTTTAATTCGTTCGTTTCATCTTTGTGAAATTATAATCCTATTCCTCCTTTACACACAATTATACACCCGCTTGTCGTATTCTCACCTCCAAACATTCACAGCATATTAACAGCTTCCATAGGTCTCTCAGTCGAGAACCATCTTCGAGCACACTTTGGGAAAATACCCCAATGTAGGCTCCACATGATCCCCGCCTAAATCTACCAAGATAGGATCGGACATACAACATGCTGAAGCAAGCTCCCAGTAACCCCCATTCCGTTTCCGCTCCCAGAAAACGCGGACCGAAAGTGGGAACGGGGAAGGCCCACTTCTTACCAAGTGAAGAACCCTATCACACGCGTTATCTTCTTCTTTTCTTGACACGCTTAAACACGGTTACGAATCAAACGTATTCTAATCTCACACATCTAGAATAAAAAAACTAACAAAGCGAGCAGAACCAGAACGTTACACCGCTCAACATCCCTTTTTATCTCTGACACCCGTGTTGAACATTACGGCTTTCATCATTTTAATAATCTCTTTCTGGCACATTAGTTACTTACTAAGAGCTGCTTCGTTTTGGCACCCATTCTCAAATACTGAGTATCGAAATGACTAGTAATGATCTGCAATATATCGCTTTTAAGACATTGGAAAACGTAGATTAAAATTAAATAACAACTAAAATTAAATAGAAACTGAAATCAATAAAAATGTTAATGAATAGATATCGACAACTTTAAATTCAATTCTATGTTCTATTATTTACTGGCCAATAAAGAGTTAAACCAGTCGTCTGCCACCATCGACGTCACCACAAGCAGTCCCCGCTCGGAATGTTTAATCAGTCAGTTTTGATGATGTTTTACTGATTATCTGCTGCCAGCCATCAAAGTGCTTAACTTTTACAAGAAAGTCAAGAGGCATAGATTTAATGAGATTGTTAAAGGCTAAATGTTCTGGGAAAAACAACAGATGGAACACATGAAGTAGTTGTATCGACAATTAACAGGAGGCGGACGGTGGCAATTGTGGGAAGGTGATTAGAAGATAAAAATGGGGAAACGATAGCGAGATACAGAGATAAAGTTTAGGGTTAGTAGACAGAGTATGAACTAGATAGAGATATATGTAGATAGATAGATAGAACGAAACAAAGAAGGGAAGAATGAAGGAAAACTCGGTGAGTTTATATGACATCAACAATATTATTTAGCGAAACTATTAGTCATCAGCAGTGATTGAACCACATCCTACCGAGCCGGACCATTGGGCCACGTGTTAAAAGTCCGCTTAAAATTAAACATTGACCCTCTCTCTCTCTCACTCTCTCTCTCTTGTACACATGTGGGAGTGCCTTAGACTTTCAAACATTACGCATGTACATGCGAATTTCCTTGGAAGATAACACATCTTTAAGAATATCGTTATTTTCTTGGTCAAATTGTTATATGACATTTATTTGCTCGAGAAGAGATTACAACAAATTAGTTTCCTACAAGGCAATATATAAAAACTACCGTTTTTAATGCTATGTCTCTCCATGCAGTCTAGATCACACCACCACCTTACGAATTGCGAAGTTATAATAAATCGATTATTAGCCTCGGTCAAATTGTTATAGATGAATACAATTCCAGCGTCTTCCTTAGCTTTAATATCGTTAGATTAGTGTAGTGCATGAGTAGTGTTTATCCATTGCTTTAGTTTATAATGGTGTTTTACATTGTTATTAATTATATCTAATATCATTTTGCTGATTCTGACGACTTCCGATTTTGTGGGGTTGATGAGACTAGCTGCCGGTTTATTTCTCAATAATTGTTTTGGCTTCGATGCTGATACAGTTTCCGTGATTATTGTATTTGTTATGTTATCTACTAGATTTCCATATCGTTCGAGTAGTAGTTTATATATGTTCGTAGGTTTGTCCGCTTTTACTAATATCTCACTGGAGTTTTTAATGTGTCTTACTTCTTTCCTGGGTTGTATTAGGAAGTAGTCCATGTTGTTTCTGAACATTAGATGCATAATATTTAATAGGTCGTATTCAAAATGTCCAAGCTTTTGGTCTTGGGTGGTGTTTTCTGAGTTTTAAAGCCGGGATTGGATCTCTGTGTCCCCCCTGTTTATTCAGGTAGACGTATTCTTTCCGTCTGATTCTCGCTATAGCATCTTCATTATCTTCAGCATATATAGATGGAATGGGTATGTCCTTTAATGAATAATCAATGATGAGTGTATACATGTTACTATGTCGTGTCTGGTAGAATGCTCAACCTCGTCTATCCCGGGAGCGGTACAATTCGTAGTCATCAAAATGCAATACATTAGTGGATAATAATCACAGTAGAACTCTGAGAATACATATCTACTGTGATTCTTATGCACTGATGTGTTGTATTTCCATTACTACGAATTGTACGAGCTGGAAACCAACAGCACAGATAGTATTGCTAGGGATTACTGTAAGAGATAGAAAAAGATCAACATGGATCAGAGAGTGTACTAGAGTGAAGGATATTATACTACGAATTAAGCTGCAAAAATGGAGATGGGCTGGCAACCTAGCAAGGAGAGATGACAATATATGGGAGAAAAGATTAACCGATTGGTGTCCATGGGACTGTAAACGAAGTAGGAAAAGATCAGACACAAGATGGAGGGACGAGATAGAAATGTTTGCCGGTAAGACAGGCCGTCGTGGAAGGAGATGGGAAAGGTCTTTGTCCAGCAGTGGACTTATAAAGGCTGATGATGTTTGCACATGTATCCTTTTCACCATATTCCAGAATGTCATTACCCGTTTCCAAGATTATCAATCCCAAAAGATGCATTCGAAATAGTATGCATATAATATCGGAAGTCTTTTTTAAAAATATATATTAACACATATACATTCAGCCGGAATACCTTAAAAAAAGGAAAAGTAATCTGTCTACACTAGCAATGCTATTCATTCATAATTCCAACAGTTTAAATATGTCAGTCTGTTTCTTAGCCTTTGCAAATCTAGAATTTTACCCCAGTGGGAGAATTCCTCTTTGTTGAGACCTCTGCGCTATCGTCTTTTTACAAAAGAATGTATTTCAACGTACGAGGCAAGGTTTAGGTTTAGGTTAACACTCGATGGCTTGATCTGAACTTCAAGTGTTCCTGTTTCAACATCTTCGTAATGTTGTTAAGTATTGCTTCAGCATACGGCTAAATCTCATCAGTATTTGGCCAGCACTAATCTCACTAGCTAGATCAATATACATACCTCTGAACAACCAGGGACGCTATCTTTCTGGCAAATAGGATTTACCCAAGATAATCGATTAAATCCTATGTTTGCTTCAACATAATTCAGGTATCCTCTACGGACGAGTCAGTATACTTAATCTGAATCAGATTACGAGCCAATATATATATTTGTGTAATTTTAGATTTTCCAGACAAGACAGAGAAAAGAAATGAAAGAGAAAACATTTCTATCCGAACATTACGCATCAACGATTTTACAACTTATTCCCCATCTTACTACATTTGATCATTCCAGTGAATGTATCGGACAAAAACAACTTTATATTTAAGTTATGATTGCATTGCTAAATAGTTGATGTGTTCTGATTAACTATTGTCCGGGGGAGAAATACCTAAAAACGATAGCTATATGCGAATAGAATGTATACTACATCTACCATTTAGCTGAGTTTAATCAAACAAATTCAAATGCCTGAAAAGGCATGTTCACGTTTCTCCCTACTTTTTTTATGGAAATGATCCGACTTTTCTGACCATTTTTACTGAACAGAGTTTTTTGCTTTCTATCGGGTTTGCTTGAGGCATTAGATTATGAGAAATGGTATATCCCGTAAAGATAGAAAATAGTAAGTTCAATACAACGACTCTTGCCTTCAACACATGGACAACTATTAACATAATTCCTTGCTCGAACGTTACACCGTAAACGAATCTCATCACATTTCTCACTGCAAAATATATTTTAATGAATCATATTATCATAACTTGTAAAACGATATACGCCCAGCATTTCTTACAGTTAACAGTTAATATGAATTCAGATGGCCTTGCTGATATGGTCTTGAATTGAAGGATTGTTGAAGGACAATTGAATGAACGATATTTAGCAAAACAATTGTTGAATTAGAGTGTTTTCTTCAGACAGATTATTTACAATTGTCAAAGAATCTTAGTTTACAACTTCAGGGATTCACCAGCTGAATAATCGTATTGAGAGATAGCGGATTAGCTATTTCTGTGTACAATCCAGAACAAAATTTGAAAGAAAAACACGAAGTCGACTACATTTTGAGCATGGACAGAACCTTGGATCACAACATACAGTGCACTAATTCTGCACTAATATCTTGACCATGTACCAGCTTAAGCCTGGGTGATATACTCTCTCCCTATATATCGACCCTGAATAGTTTTAACAGGCCAATGAGGTTCGAACTCTCTTACAATACCCTTGTGCGGGGGGTGGTAGTATACTAACCAATGCACTATAGTTAGTGGGCAACATATAGATTCATTGCTATAAGTGATGTCATACATCCGTGTTGAGCTTTCTTTAGATGAAACGCATTCTTTGGACCAATCTTTGGACCAATTCTTTTAGCCACACCCATTATATGTTGGTATGCTTGGGAGAATCATATTTTGAGTATGGTTCTAACCACAACCCTTTTCTCACCCCAACCCAAACTTCAGATCACCGGACTAATACTCTTTCTAGAGAAAAACATCAGTTCGGTGGTTTATTTAAAAAACACCTCAACTCGATCTGTTGCTATTGGCCAGAAATATTTGTATCATTTCCGGCAGATAATTCAACTTCCGGAATTGCAGCTGCCAATAGTCCATTGCACTCTAAGAAGCACATCAAGAGTAGGGTAGGTTAGGCTTAGGGTTATGGCAATCAGGTAAATACACTGCAGATTCCGACCTACGGGCAGGAAACCTAGCCAAGTGTTAACAAATAACACCGCTGAATCTACCAGGTCAGATTTCAATCGGATATAGCAATATCCGTTTGAAAAGGATATTAACACAAATGCTAAGTGCGTCTTACAAGAGGGGAATCGTGCATGAAATGGCGGAAATAATCTGGTGAGTGGAGAGGGGGACGCTGAACGGATGGTACCCGGGGGTGCAATACACTGTTAGGTTGGGTACGGTGTTACCGGGGAATTTCTCTTATGTTAACAGTTATTCAGATATGCTTGGGCAGATAATGTTTTGAAATTATTATTAAAGAAAACTAACACAGATAAGGAAATGAAAGTTTGCATAACAAGCAAGCCTATCCGATGTAGCTGAGGCCTTCATCAAATAGAAAATGACAAATAAACTATTACCAAAGATTGAGATACCTTCATTAGCATTCATGTGTATATTTTATCACGGCAGAAGTATCAGTATCCAAAATATGTTTTTTAAATAGATGTTAAATATTACATAAAGGGACATGAACATATGTAGTGAAATACACTCAGGTCGTGTGTTCGTGTGTAGCACGTTTTGGGGGGGATAGTATTATTACTGCGCTCGGCTGGAAGGTGACATATTCCGGACCAGGATTTGGGTCAACGGTTGTCAGAGTCAGAACACGGAAAATGCGTTCGCCAATCAGCTCCGCGGAGATTGTTTTAGTGCGCAGTGATTTAAAATCGGCCGGCAGTTGGGCAGAGAACAGCAAGGGACCACCGAGCTAAGAGCTTCACTAACACCCGTCAGAGTGGGGATGCTAGTGAAAGGAAGAAAACCAGAGTGCCTTGATTTGAACTGCTACCATCACCGTCAGTCATTCAGTAAAGTAACCACTCGTTAGAACCTCTAACAGAAAAACAGAATGCAATACCACGATTGTTCCGCGAGCCTCGAAGTTATCAACAGAAATAAAAGTAACATATATTTTCCTTGAAATCCACGAATTCCTTCGTCTTTCCATCCAATCACATGGGAGAGCCTTTTTCCGTTATGGACCAACAGATGTATTTCCCTCCACAGATTCATCTCTCCCGCAAATGAGAAACCCAACGACGAGGCGGCTCATGTCGGCAGAACATTAAACGACTAGTCGTCTGCACATTTATTCACTGATTGGATACATTGCATAGCAAAATAAACCCGTATATAGTTTGGTAAAATCATACAATTTATTATATTAAAAGTTATGCTCAATTTAGCGCCTCGTTTAGCGGAAATATCCACTAATATCAGGATCAAAACTCTCAAGAATCCACGGTATAGGCCTATATACGTTCATAAACGGTTCTTTTCTAACGTCATCACTTCATCAATACAATGACCTACATAAACGTATTCATCTTCTAAAACATCATCCTCTATTATTATGTTGGGGGGTGTATTGTTGAACATGACTTACGAATGCAACATTGGAAATTAACAAAACGAACTAAGTACCCTTTTCGAATTGCACATAGAGCCATGGAAAGAGCAATGCTAGGGATAACTTTAAGAGATAGAGGAAAAAGGATGTATACTATCATCGACAAATATGCACCTACACACACACACACACACACACACCCATACACACACACACACACACACACACACACACATTGCAGGTTCGGTTCCAGAACCACTGCAATGAAGCGGATATCACAATAAAGAAAGTAACACGTTTTATTTTTCTTGTCCAGTGCATATAACAGTTATGTTTACACTATACTATAGTTTATTTAGTGGGCACTGGCATTATGTTTTTCTCTTAAAAATATACATACCTTGATTTTACAATACTTTATTGCTAAGCATGCTAATAACCATCTCAGCGTTATGTAAGATGTAATCGTTTTGCTGGTGGATGGTCTTGCTTCGATGTTGATGGCTACTGACTAATACGCGTAGATGTTCCTTGAGGTTTGGGTGGATGTGGATATTTCTCAAAATAAGACTACAATGAACTTTGCCGGATCGATTGAAGCTTCCTTTCACGAACGACTTTCTGTAGCATGCGATACCGTTTGATAGCACTTTACCCACAATAGAACATCTTTCTGAATTGGAGTCAATCCTTTCAAATCTGTCGCTGCATTATCAAATAAGCCTATGTACTATTCTAAATCATTCGTTGCCATTCGTTGTCATTTCAACAATAGTCTTCACAGAATTGAAGTAAGTTAATGTCTTGTTGGGGATTAGGCTTTGGTTTGCGGGAATGGTGTTTTGATCTTCCAACCAGCTTATTAACACTTTCTCCTTATCAGAAATTAAGTCTGTCTCGATTTCATATCATCAGTGTTTCCACTAGAGTGGCGTTTGAATTTCCTTAAATAACGTTTCCTTTATGTTCACAACTTAGATAACTGTTTGATGCAAGAAGCCTAGGGTCCAGTATTCGACCTATCTTTCTCGCTAACGTTAATCATTTCTAGGTTTCGATTTCAAATGAGAACTGTGCAACCCTTCCTCTCACTTACAGGTCATTGCATGGTTATTAATTAATCTAAGATGAATACGTTTGAAATATTACAAGAAATACAAAAATGTGACACAGAGATATGAAGTGAGTAAATACAGTTGGCAAAGTGGCGCCGATCGACTAATTCTACGCCGGGTTGCCACAAAACTTCAATTCGTAAAAACGTACAATATCTGCTAAACGCAATACAGCAAAGTAAAAAAAAAACAACAAATTTAAAAGACATTAAGCTATGCTTAATAAATATCCCTATGCGATAAAACATTTAGGAATGTACTGATTTTCGAAAACATGTATTCTGTATCCCCCTCACCAAAGAAAAAAAAATGAATTCGCCTACTCGATAAAATAGATTAAAGTTTTGTTACGGATATTACATCAACTAACATTGCTTTTAGATGAAGGCTTCGACATGCCATTTTTTAAATACATATCATATACAGTATGACCGTATATATGTCCATGGATATATATTCGTGTTTATATTTAGGAGACGACACATTGCGTGTATGTGGTATGTGCTTTTCATTACAGCGTTTCTCTTTACATATTTTCGAAATTACGTACATCTTGTACGTATACACTTATATACGCACATATATACATACCGATATATATAGTTGAATCATTGTCTCCAAAGCAAAATAAAATACATGAATATTAAGTCGAATGCACGTTCAGATGGGTAAACTTCCAGCCAATCGGAGAGGTCCTTACTGCTCATGCAAGAACATGAACTCTCCTGTGATGTTACTCAGTCGGTGGTGTATTGTGTGACAATCGTATTCACAATGACCGAACCTGATCATTGTTCACGTATTGTGATGGGTTTTTCGGTAAAACATCACAACATTCATTTATGTCACCCCCCATCCCAGCTCTTTATATTTAGCTCCCTGTGTTTTATGGCTTTTCCTAAAATTATTTAGACCGTGGAAAAGATTAGAGAGAACGCGACGAGGCAACTGATGTCAATCCAGAAAGAAGACTTTGCAGAATGTTTTGAAAAGTGGTAGGAACGCCGGGATAGGTCCCAACGGAATTATTTTGCAGGGACAAAGGTACGATTCCAGTAGGTAGGCTTTTATTTCTGATAATAATACATGGCTGAATGCTTTCCGGTCAGAACTCGTATTTACGGAGATAACACATTTAAAATGAGGTCTGTTTGTCCGGCATACATATGCACATAGGAAAGCATTTTCTGTCAGTTACCCTGACCATGGCTGTTAGAAGCAAACAAGAAAAGTCACTCTAGAAACAGTTTTGCTGTCGTTCTCTAAAGAAGACAAAGGAAAGAAACATCAGACTCAATGAGGTGGTTTCAAACAACATTCAATTCGTAGAGAGAAAGTTCTGCAAAGAGATAAGAATAAAACACAACTGACAATCAACTGATCGAGCAAAAATAGATGAACGACGTCGACCATAGCAATAACTCTGATGCTGTTTATGTGAAGTTTATTTAGTAACGGTTCCGATATAAGATATGAATTTCTTTTAGCCTTAACGCCAGGAATATGTTGCTCGGACTTTGCGTATGTGTGTGTGTGTGTGTATATGTGTGTGTGTGTGCGCGTGTGTGTGTATGTATGTATGTATGTGTGTGTATGTATGTATGTATGTATGTGTGTGTATGTGTGTGTGAGAGTGTGTGTGTGTGTGTGTTGCAAAATCTATTTTGTAGTTTTCTCGGAAAATGATAAGGCGTCTTAAATCCTCCAGTATAAATAGATAGGAAAGATACACATCTTCTCATGCTGTTAAGAACGTTTAAATATAAAATAGTTGAATACCAATAGAAAACTAAAATGAATGAACAACTTAGTTTTTTAGATATACAATGTTTTGTAAATTACAGCATATTACAGATTTTCCTAAAAGATATTCAGACCGTGGGCGAAAGTAAATAGAACGCGACTAGGCAACTGATGGGAATCCAGAGAGAAGGCTGTGTGTGTGTGTGTGTGTATGTGTGTGTGTGTATATGTATGTGTGTGTGTGTGTGTGTGTTGCAAAATCTATTTTGTAGTTTTCTCGGAAGATGCTAAGGCTTCTTAACTCTTCCCGTATGCATATAGAGAAACATTACAGACGTTCTCATGCAGAAATAGATGCAGATGCAAATAAAATAGTTCATGATCAATAGAAAACTAAAATGAATGAACAACAAAATACTATTAAGCATTAAATATGGTGTCTTGGTTTTTTAGATATACAGGTGTATTCGGCGATCGCTTCTCGCCGGACACTAGAAGAGTGTTGCCTTGTGCAAGATGAGGCAGTGCAGTACAGCATATACATGATGCCATGACGTGAGTAACGGGACGGAATTCGATAATTACCAATGGAGAAGATTACATGGGAACTTAGGTCCTTGACTTTTCTTATTATTCGGGTGTCAAAGATTATTCGAACATGACAATAGATCTTTCTCCATTTTGAGGGAAAATTTCCAACATATTTTAGTTGAAACACGTCTACAAACACATAAAAGTATCAGTAAATAAATCTGAAACATAACATAACATAAATAGATTATCCAACAAGAAAAAGACCTTTTTCTATTGTCTGCCTTTTCTATTTCCGCTCTTGTTTTATACCTTCTTTCTCTTCACGGAAGTTCGATTTTCCCCGTCATTGTGCCAAACTCCAAGACCTACAAATCCTCCCCACTGAGACTTATTTGCATTCACTCAATTGTCTTCCAACACCTTTGCATTCACTAATCGACTACGTTGTATTTATTCTCCAGACCGAATACAAAACACTGTTTATTTCGATTATATTTGTTCGCTGTCTACATAATCTCTTCTGTCATGTTTACACGTAGATGTAACTATATTATTGGATTTGAGCCAGATAAACATTTTCTAAAGAACATAATCTTCCAATATATATTAGATGTAGCATTGTCAACCATCATCAGATTCAGGCCAGGATATCTTTTATCTCAATTTCAGTTGTTTTTGCATTAATAATAGACGGCAGAATCAACACACTAGCGAAAACGGAATCATATATCACGTTGAAAGATTGCACAGATAGTTTGCAACTGAAAAAGTATTGCTGGTTAATAAATCCTACAGCAAACATATACTGGACTCCATAAATGACAAATTAAAAAAGGAGCTGAATTTAAACAAGTCAAAAAGTAACAACGAAGTGATAGCATGGTTCAATAAAGAAAAGAAAAAAAGAAAAATGCGAATTCATACAAATATACATAAACTAATTGTAGTCTACAATAACGGAACATCTATTGAATTGCACTGTGTCACTAGTCAATAATCACACATCCATAAAGGACGAATATATAACAGTAATAAACCATTGTTGAAGATACATAGTCATTTACAAAAACGAACCATCGACTAAAATAACTGGCCACGTTGATGTTACAATGGGAGCCCATAATGGAGCAGAGATTTTAATCTCATAGATATACTAATTGTATACAATCTATCGATTTAATAGACAGAAAGTACATTGGACTATATAGAGACGATGGTCTAATATTTCTTAGAAAACAAACAAAACAAAATACAGACAAAATAAGGAAAATAATCATAAACACAATCATAACAATCATACGCCCTAAAAATATTACATTTAAAAAGAAATGCTGATTAAAAATAGAGAGA